>JASDQU010108965.1:97561-110739 GCA_032191745.1 Picea mariana | reverse complement strand
TTTAACTTCAATSTCCATTAAAGTTCATTGACTTTGACTTGTTCTCCAKTTATCCCCACCTCGTTCTTTTCTTTCTTCCTTATCATGGTAGTAACGCGGCAATGGAAATCGCCCAGCTTTGGAGATGCCTCGATATTTATAGAAAATTTTGACCATGTATGGTTATTAGTCCGCGCCCAAGGTCACCATTTATAGCAATGAGTTACTTATTGACTAAGTTAGATTTTTTATTTTAAATTCTCCATTATATTCATTATTTAATATAAGTATATTGTTTTAAGATAAATAAATAAAAAACTTTATTTATCTTAAATGTTATTGGACTTCAACTTTGAAGTCTTATTCCCTATCTTGTTCTGCCTTCCCATCTCATGTTGCCTTCATCACCATCATCATTGTCAACTATAGTGTAAAAACCATCTCAACTAACTATTTCATTATTTACCTATCTCAATTAGTGAAAGATTACTATGGAAATTGGAGAGTGAAATTTAGAAGCATTGTTGAGAAATGGATACATTTGATAATTATAATGTGAGCTTTCTCGCTATCAGGTACTTTTTTCCATTCCAATGATGAATGTATTTTGGAGACATATTTCCTATTGAGACATAGTTCATTGTAGAACTCTGGGTGCAATTACATTTGTATGCACAAAACTATTTGTTAAAATGGCTAAACAATTCAAACTTCCCTCTGCAGGAACTAAATAATCGGTGAGCATTGGAAATTTAGTAGGGAAAAATGTAAACTTACAATGTAGTAGATGAAAAATCACTAGGCATCGTCACCATATCTCACATGATGGATCTGCTCCCAAAATATATGTTAACAATATCAATAAGTTACAATACCTTTAGAAAAAATACAAAGTTTAGTGCACATTGGTAGGTTGGAAATGTTAAAATTAATGCAGCTGCAAGAACCATTCTTTGGGAGGATGGAAAAGACCTTAGTTGAGATCTAGGGCCCCCAGTACACTCCTGGGGTTCTTGGTCTGGGACCAAACAGTAAAGCCATGGAAAAATACCCTAGTGAGGGCCCCCAGTATATTGTTGGGGTTCTTGGTCAAGGACCAAGCGGTTTTGATGGTATAAGTCCCTAGATGTGTTCTAGGGCCCTTGAATGTGTTACAAGTAATCCTTGCTCAGTGCTTGGATTGATCCTTGGTTGTGTGCCTTGGTGGATAAGACCCTAATTGTGATCTAGGGCCCCCAATTACGTTCTAGGGTATCCTGGTCTGGGACCAGGCAGTTTCTTGGTTAAGTACCAAGCCGAGACGATGTGTGATCTTTTTCTCTCCCGGTGTTAGTCCTTCACCTTGTTTTCAACTGATTGGGTGTCCTTAGTCCCTGTTCTACCGATTTTCCATGGTTTTTTGTTAAACTCTGTTTTTCCCTTCTTGGCTTGAAAGCTTATTTTCAATCTTTATATGCGTTTTCTAAATGACTTTGAAGTTTTTAAAGATTAGGATATGATTTGAAATATTTCTGTCACATCATTTGTCCTTTCCTTGTTTGAATTTTCAAATTTTGTCAAAGTGGAAAGGGTGCTACAAGAATAGCGCTATTCTTGCAGCGGCGAGAGTAATCATAGTTCTGCATGCGTTACCTTACCCATACCATGTTCTAATGTTCAAATCATTATTAGAGGATATGCACATTGTTATCCCCCACTTTCAGGGATAACTAGGAGATCATGTCTCGACGCCCACAGGTCCTAGACATGGAGTACCGAGAGCAAGATTGACTTTAGCATGGCCCTGGAGGGCCCACCTTTCTTTCTTCTAGCATCTTTGTCTTGTCGGCAACAACAACATCTATCACCATCGACTTGGTCCTGTGTTAGAGAAGGTTCTTGCTCCATGAGGTAATTAGTCCGGGTATCATGGTATGTGTCACTTTGATCATCAAAACCATTTGAATGTGTGCATCTAATTCCTTTTGTTTCTAACAATTGCTTGGATCTTACACTTGCCCACTTGACCATGTTTGGGGGGATTGACAGAGTGCCCTAGCAAGCCTGTGTTTGTAGGTTTTGGTTTGCCACTGGGGGGATTTCTGAAAAGCCATCGTCCACTCCCATCATAGCATGACTGTTTCATCTTGTTTTCCACTCACTTGTCCCATTCCACTTGTCCAGGCACTGGGTTGACCTATTTTCAGGACTGCACCTTATCTCATGGGAAGAAGGGGCTAAAGGCCCAGAAGGTAAAAAAAAGTTGGTAAAAGATAAAAGCCTAAAAAATGAAACCTCAAGATGCTTCGCCTAGGGATCCCCTAGAAAGCAATAAAAGGCTTCTCAACAAGAAACAAGAGGGACCCAGAAAAATAATAAAACAAGACCTAACTAGAGGATAGGGTGTCTCATCACAAGCCAACCTATTAGGTCCATGGGTACCTAGCAGTATGATATTGCCACCAGCTAGTTACCACGCCAGGGCAGTGACTCTTGGTTGCATGGCCAAGGGATAGGGGTTCTCATCACGAGGCAACCTTCTCATTTATGTGAAAGTACTTGTGGGTAACACTACCACCACTGGTCACCATGCCAAGGCAGTGTCCCCTGATTAGCTCTTGAACAAGAAAAAATGAAAAACAATAAAAGATAAAAGAATGAAAAGAATAAGAACAAAGGGCAAGAATGGGCTTGGAAAAAATGCATCCAGGACAGGTACATCTTGCCTTCTAACAAAGGCACCCACATGTAACATTTCTTGCATCCTTGGTCCTCACTGCACCTAGATGCTTGGACTTCCCCTGACCACATCACCCACTTACATGGCTTGGATGAGGTCTCTTCTGGGAACTTCCCTTTCCAGTGGACACTAGCCCAATATGACGCTTTGTCCTTTTCTTCAAACTTGTATTATAGGCTTGTGTAACGTCTTTGAGCTGTTAATTGATGTATTAAGGATTTTATGCACATGTTTAATAATATTGATGATGAGATGTGATTGACATTGCTATGATCCATGTGACTGATAAGCCCATGGAGGGCATAGCTTTTGATGTGCAGGACCATGCCCGACGGACAGGTACCATTTTGGATCGGTACACATGGGGAGATGATCAGTTCGGACCTCCATGGGGCTGAAGAGCCCATAAGGGGGCAGAGACATGACATAGATGGATCAAAGGCTTTGCACCAGAGAAGGAGAGGACGTTCCACTAGAGGCACTTTGGCAGAGCTTGGCCTAGGGGGATTGACCCTCTTTCAGTAGAACATTGGCCTTGGAAGGTCTGGGACGTCACCCTTGATGACCATGATGTCATCCATCCTATTGGACATCTTGGGAGGCAGACTAGACAGTATTGGCACATGTGGCATGATGGAGGAGCCCAAGGAGGGCTAACGTTTTGCTCCAGGATGCCTCATTTTCCCTAAAAGGGGCTAACGTCTCCTTTGGAGGGGATTCATGTCTCTTTTAAACTTGATTAGGGTTTTAATTTGACAATTTAATGTAAAACAATATGATTTTAGTATTTTGGCCTTGTCAGCCTTTTTACATGACCTAAAATGTAAAATTAGGTCATGGAATGGTATAAATGAAGGATTTTAACCTTCATTTTGGAATCACAACTTACTCACTCCATAAGGAGGTCTGAAATTTGCACCCTATCTTGGGTTATTGGCTGATTTAGTGATGCACACTTGTTGAAGGAGGATTATTTTGGCATGTTTTGACACTTCTCTTGAAGGAAGGTGTTACAACTAGGGTTTGCATTGATATTTCTTGGTGATATGTAAGTAATTTTCTGAAAAACTTCTTGAATGAATGGTTGTTGTTTCATTTCTTGCATATGTTTATGAATTTTGCTGAATAAAACCCTAGGTGACAAGCACACAAGTAGGTCCATGTCTCATGTCCCCTTTGAGAGAAATTTTCAGCCATTGAAGAAGAAGAGAGCCTAGCCGTTGCTACATTCTCTTCCTCTCTTCATTTATTGCTAGTCGTACTATCTATAAGCTAAGAAGAGAATGACACCTTAAGCCTAGGTATACTACACTTTGGGCCGATTTTTCCAGGGTTTGCCAAAAGAGCCTTGCTATACAAACACTCTTCATCATCAAACCCTCTAGTCTTGGTTTTATGCTTCATCTTTCAGCTAGCCTTTTTTCCATTTGAGTTAAGGAAGGAGGAGAGATCACAGAGGCCTAGTTCACCTACACCGAAGTGACCTTCTCTCCCCTAGGGTTTTGACTTTGGGGCCTTGTTTCCACAACACTTCAAAGCCTTTCCCTCTAGTCCTTAGTCGTTGCCTCCTTTAGCTCTTGCGTACTTCACCTTTTGACTCCATTAACCCTAAGGCACTGATATGAATACCTCTTGCGTTGAAGTGAATTTTATCAAAACTACTCTCAATACGTTGAATGAATCCCTAACTACGCTAACCCTAGCTTACAAATTAACCCTATTTGAATAAGTGATGTCGTCATCTTCAACTATAAATCATTAGTTCAACTAGACGTTTTCTTTATGAAAAATTGAATAATGATTGGCATTAATTGAATGAAGTATTGATTTATTGCATTGATTGCCACATTATTCCAACATTTATTGAAGAAGTGATATTATTTCATTGTTATTTTATAAACATTGACTTCGTCAATATTCATTGTCAAAATTGCTTATATGTTTATCAGATAGTCACTGGTTTATATGAAGTATCAACCCATTGAGCAAGCTTGCATATATCAGTTTATTATTGCTTTGTCTCAAGCAGGTGTATCTCTTTGGGGGGTTTTACTTTATTGGCCTTTTGGCCGGACTATCTGCTTGGTGGTGACTTGTGAGGGGGGAATAACTGCTTTATCTTATAATCCTTTGCCTTCTCAAAACCCTAGGTCATCGGGGACGTCTCCTCTGGGCCTTACCACCCTAAATAGAAAGAACCATCCCATTGTGGTGACATTGGGTGGGATTGGTTCCTGTTACGCCAGTTTGACCTTCAAACCTCAAGCCTTTTATCCTTGCTACAAACTGTGCGATAACATTTTGGCGCTGTTGCTGGGGAACACTGAGTCAATTCTCCTCAAGATGACACTTTTCGGTAAGCCTTGCCTCTAGAAGCCTTATCTTACAAGCTTACCTGGCGACTCCACTAGGGTGTTTTCCCTTTCTCTTTGGTAGTTTCAAGTAAATTAGCTGGTGGCTCCAAAAACCACAAAGAGGTTCAATAATCCTCCTTTATCTTTCAGAAGGAAGCCTCCCAAGAACTCTCCTGTTGTAAAATCACTTTTCGGAAAGAGTCTTCCTTTGAAAACCATGTCTAGTTCTCAGACCACTACAACAAATCCAACCAACAATAAAAGACAATGGTCATCTACTCTTTTCAAACCACTAGACATGTTGGCCATACTAGGCTATCCTAGGAAAATGCCACCCAAGTATGAGAAGTGGTTGCCTAAATTTACTGGTATTGATGCAATCAGTGCCGAAGAGCACATGAGCAGCTTTTGGGCATTTTTTCATCTTCATCCCATTAGTGATGATGCTGAATATTTAGTCATGAAGTTGTTCTCTGCTACCCTCTACGATGCTTCAAGGCGTTGGTACCTGAGCCTTCCTGATGGTAGCATTAAAACCATGGACATACTAGAAGAAGTTTTTTCTCAAAAGGTGGAGTATCAAAGAAAACCCTAACATGATCCTTACCCGACTAAATACCCTTTGGAAACATGAAAATGAGTCTATTCGGGAGTTCCATACTAGGTTTGAGACCTTGCTGCAAAATATCCCTGCTATCCATCATCCAAAACATGATTACCTTGTCCATATCTACACCAAGTCTTTCAATGGCCAATTAGGGTATCTTCTCAGGGACAAAAACCCCCAATAAATTCAAGAAGCCCAAGAGCTCGCTACCGGAATCGAGGGCAACCTCCTCTCATCTAAGATTGAGCCTTTCGCAAATCCAAGGGGGAAAATGGACACCAAACCAAAGTTAGTCCACAATGCCAAGACTACTTCAGATCTTTGCGCCAGTATGGCCAAGTTGCAAGCCTCTATGGATCGTATCATGAAGAATCAAGAACAAATGATGAGTAGGATCGTCAACTTGGAAAGATCCCAAAGCCAAGCACCTAGGGTCTTGTACAAAGGGTAATTTCAAAAGGGGAACCAATTTTATAAGCCAAAGAATGAGAAAGAAGTTCCAAACACCTTAGCCCCTACAAACGTTGTCGATGAAAACCCTTGGTGCCTAGAATGCAGTGAAGCACATTAGGAGCATGAATGTCCTTACAGTGATAATGGCCATCAACAAGTGAACAATATAGGCCATCTCATGCAAGGCCCTCAAATAAATATCACGGCTGAAGAACATCAAGAGGCCATAAGAGAAGCAACGAGGAAAGCTAGAATGGCGGTAATAAACAACCTAGACCAGGAATCAAAAGAAAAATTGAAGAAACAAGAGTTCTAGGTATATAGAAGAAAGAAAATGAGCCAACCGACTGCTAAACAAACAAAACCCCCATCCTTGGATGTGCTCCTAACTAAAACATCCAAGACTGAAAGGGTTGACTTAAATTTTGACTTTGAAGGGGCACTATCCAAGATGAATGTAACCAATCCCCTAAAAGAAGTCATTAAGGTGCCATCTGTCAAAGAGCGTTTTGACAATTTCTTTCAAGGATCAGATGGACCCATGGACCCCCCTATCATATTGCAAGCCGATGACTTCAGGGTCCAATACAGTGAGAATCCTCCCTTCTTCATGAATTTAATAATGAACAACAAGAGCCTCAACAACTGCATGTTGGAAACAGGGGCAGGTGCCAACATAATGCCTTTTAAAGTCATGCAACAATTAGGGTTGAAAGTCACACGCCCTTACATGAATGTGTGTGGCTTCGAATCTAAAGCCATACCCACACATGGAGTAGTTGAGAATGTGGAAATTTGCCTTAAAGAGTACCTAGAGAAAGTAATCCACATTGACATTGTGATAGTAGACGTCCCAGATGTGTGGGGAATTTTGTTGTCTAAGAAGTTTTCATCACTTTTGAGTGGCACCCTTGAGATGGACCTCTCTTTTATAGAATTACCTTTGAAAGATGGAATAATAGGCCGTCTCCTAAATGAGTAGGTAACTGAAACCCATGTGCAAGAAGCTAATCGCCCCGTCAAAAATGACAATACGCATGATGCAATCATACAAACTCTTCATAAGTATTCTCCTGAAGATATGCATTTTGAAACAAAAGAAGATTTTGATTAGATTAAATGGCCCGAAAATGAAGAATACCAACAACTCCTAGATGAATTCAAAGACAAGGAAACTGGGACTGTGAAAATACTAAAAAGACCAAAAGACGATGTACAGATTCATCCGTCCCATCAAGAAGTATTTACAGCAGAATCCTACCCTCCTCCCTCTGCACAATACACTAGGCTTGTCCAAGGGATAACAAAGAAAAATATCAGGAAGTACAAGGAAGGAGATGTAGTATGGATGTGGGATACCCAGAAGGGAGAGCCAACTAATGTCAAAGGAAGCACTCAATCATGGCTCAGACCTTTCAAGGTTGGACGAGAATCAGTTGATGACTCCTACTATTTGTCCACTTTGGAAGGAAGAAGGCACCCATTACTGATCAACGGACACCTCCTCAAACCCCACCAAGGTGGGGGAACCTGAATTCACAGGCAAGTGCAGGTAAGTAGGCATTTTGCATTCATGTATTATACCATTTGCATTGCATGTTAGTTTTCTTTCACATTCACCTTTATTGATTGTTTCATTTCACTCTATAGATATCTATGTATGATGGGGTGGCATTACCACCTCAATTTTGTTACTGATGCTTCTATTGAGATCGAGCAGGTCAACAGGTTATGCCAGAGATGCTGAGGTTCTCATGCGCTCTATAGTGAGCACATGTCCCCGAGTTGGAACCAGATGTTATCCCCCACTTTCATGGATAACTAGGATATCATGTCTCGACGCCCACAGGTCCTAGACATGGAGTACCGAGAGAAGTGTTGACTTTAGCATGGCCCTAAAGGGCCTTTCTTTCTTTCTTCCAGCATCTTTGTCTTGTCGGCAACAACATCATCCATCACCATCAGCTTGGTCCTGTGTCAGAGAAGGTTCTTGCTCCATGAGGTAATTAGTCCGAGTATCATGGTATGTGTCACTTTGATCATCAAAACCATTTGAATGTATGCATCTGATTCCTTTTATTTCTAATAACTGCTTGGATCTTACACTTGCCCACTTGACCATGTTTGGGGGGATTGAAAAGGTGCCCTAGCAAGCTGTGTTTGTAGGTTTTGGTTTGCCACTGGGGGGATTTTTGAAAATCCATCCTTTGCTCCCATCATAGCACCACCGTTTCATCTTGTTTACCGCTCACTTGTCCCATTCGACTTGTCCAGGCACTGGGTTGACCTATTTTTAGGATTGCACCTTATCTCATGGGAAGAAGGGGCTAAAGGCCTAGAAGGTAAAAGCAAACTGGTAAAAGATAAAAGCCTAAAAAATGAAACCTCGAGATGCTTCACCCAAGGATCCCCGAGAAAGCAATAAAAGGATTCTTAGCAAGAAACAAGAGGGGCCCGGAAAAATAATAAAACAAGACCTAACCAGAGGATAGGGGGTCTCATCATGAGCCAACCTATTAAGTCCATGGGTACCTAGCAGTATGATATTACCACCAGCTGGTTACCATGCCAAGGCAATGACTTTTGGTTGCATGGCCAAGGAAAAGGGGGTCTCATCACGAGCCAACCTTCTCATTTATGTGGAAGTACTTGTGGGTAACACTGGCACCACTGGTCACCATGCCAGGGTAGTTTCCCCTGATTAGCTCTTGAACAAGAAAAAAGGAAAAGCAATAAAAGATAAAAGAATGAAAAGAATAAGAACAAAAGGTAAGAATGGGCTTGGAAAAAATGCATCCAGGACAGGTACAACTCGCCTTCTAACAAAGGCACCCACAAGTAACATTTCTTGCATCCTTGGCCCTCACTGCACCCAGATGCTTGGACTTCCCTTGACCACATCACCCACTTACATGGCTTGGATGAGGTCTCTTCCGGGAACTTCCCTTTCCAGTGGACACTAGCCCAATAGGACGCTTTGTCCTTTTCTCCAGACTTGTATTGTAGGCTTGTGTAACTTCTTTGAGTTGTTAACTGATGTATTAAGGATTTTATGCACATGTTTAATAATATTGATGATGAGATGTGATTGACATTGCTATGATCCCTGTGACTGATGAGCCCATGGACGCCGTAGCTTTTGATGTGTAGGACCATGCTCGACAGGCAGGTACCATTTTGGACTGGTACATATGGGGAGATGATCAGTTCGGACCTCCATGGGGCTTAAGAGCCCATCATGTGGATGTTGAGATGACATCAGGGGGCAGAGACAGGACATAGATGGATCAGGGGCTTTACACCAGAGAAGGAGAGGACGTTCCACCAGAGGCACTTTGGCAGAGCTTGACCTAGGGGGATTGACCCTCTTTCAGTAGAACGTTGGCCTTGGAAGGCCTAGGACATCACCCTTGATGACCATGGTGTCATCTAGCCTATTGGATGTCTTGGGAGGCAAACTGGGCAGTATTGGCATGTGTGGCATGATGGAGGAGCCCAAGGAGGGCTAATGTTTTGCTCCAGGATGCCTCATTTTCCCTAAAAGGGGCTAACGTCTCCTTTGGAGGGGATTCATGTCTCTTTTAAACTTTATTAGGGTTTTAATTTGACAATTTAACGTAAAACAATATGATTTTACTATTTTGGCCTTGTCGACCTTTTTACATGACCTAAAATGTAAAATTAGGTCATGGAATGGTATACATGAAGTATTTTCGCCTTCATTTTGGAATCACAACTTACTCACTCCATAATGAGGTCTAAAATTTGTGCCCTATCTTGGTTTATTGGTTGATTTAGTGATGCGCACTTGTTGAAGGAGAATTATTTTTGCATGTTTTGGCATTTCTCTTGAAGGAAGGTGTTACAACTAGGGTTTGCATTGATATTTCTTGGTGATATGTAAATTATTTTCTACAAAACGTCTTCAATGAATGGTTGTAGTTTCATTTCTTGCATATGTTTATGAATTTTGCTGAATAAAACTCGAGGTGACAAGCACACAAGCAGGTCCTTGTCTCATGTCCCCTTTGAGAAATTTTCAGCCATTGAAGAAGAAGAGAGCCTAATCGTTGCTACACTCTCTTTCTCTCTTCATTTATTGCTAGCCGTACTATCTATAAGCTAAGAAGAGAGATGCCTTAAGCCTAGGTCTACTACACTTTGGGCCGATTTTTCCAGGGTTTGCTGAAAGAGCCTCGCTGTAGCAACACTCTTCATCATCAAACCCTCTAGTCTTGGTTTTATGCTTCATCTTTCAACTAGCTGTTTTTCCATTTGAGTTAACGAAGGAGGAGATATCATAGAGGCCTAGTTCACCTAAACCTAAGTGACCTTCTCTCCCCTACGGTTTTGACTTTGGGGCTTTGTTTCAACAATACGTCAAAGCCTTTCCCTCTAGTCCTTAGCCGTTGCCTCCTTTAAGTCTTGCGTACTTCACCTTTTGACTCCATTAACCCTAAGGAACTGATCTGAATACCTCTTGTGTTGAAGTGAGTTTGATCAAAACTACTCTTAATACATTGAATGAAACCCTAACTACACTAACCCTAGCTTACAAACTAACCCTATTTGACTAAGTGCTGCCGTCATCTTCAGCTATAAATCATTAGTGCACCTAAACGTTTTCTTTATGAGTAATTGAATAATGATTAGAGGCATTAATTGAATGAAGTATTGATTTATTGCATTGATTGCCACGTTATTCCAGCATTTATTGAAGAAGTGATATTATTTCATTTTTATTTTATAAACATTGACTTCGTCAATATTCATTGTCAAAATTGCTTATATGTTTATCAGATAGTCACTAGTTTATATGAAGTACTAACCCATTGAGAAAGCTTTCATATATCATTTTATTGTTTCTTTGTCTCAGGCAGGTGTATCTCTTTGGGGGGTTTTACTTTATTGGCCTTTTGGCTGGACTATCTATTCGGTGGTGACTTGTGAGGGGGGAATAACTGCTTTATCCTGTAATCCTTTGCCTTCTCAAAACCCCAGGTCACCGAGGACGTCTCCCCTCGGCCTTACCACCCTAAATAGAAAGAACCATCCCATTGTGGTGACATTGGGCAGAATTGGTTCCTATTACGCCAGTTTGACCTTCAAACCTCAAGCCTTTTATCCTTTCTACAAACTGTGCGATAACACACATCTTTATATGATCTATTTAAGGTTGTTACTCTTATGATGACAACTAAATTCAGACCATCGGGTTGTACTCGCCACCTCAACATCAAATCAGCACACTTGATTATCATTCCATACAAATGAAATCGATATCTACCTATTTTTAGTATGTTTTTCATTCTATGCATGCTTTGCAGGTAAAGAGATAACTCTCAATTCTCAATAGCCCTCAAAAGTTGGAGATCAAACCCTCAATATTCTCAAAAATTGTCTACAGGATTGTATCCGTGTTATGGACATAACCAGAGTGGATCCTAAAGGGACATAATTGCTCGAAGCATTTCCTCAGATGGCACATAAATTCAAGGATGTTGGTTGGTTTGACTTCTTGTTGACATTCCAGGGTCATGACACACAGATCTCTATGACATTTTCATAGAATTTCGATGGTTTCGAATCTGTAGTTGACAAAATTCTGATGCATGTGACAAAACATTCCATAGCTAAATCTTGTAGGTTACCAGTATATGGGGAAAGATGGTGGAAGAAAGAGAATGTAGTCATGGAGTTTTTAAATCAATTTTTAATCCTAGAAAAGAAAAACCCCAATTGGAGCTAGGGTATCCCACACAACTGGGTGAGGAAAGAATGGCACACTGCTCTTTTGATCATCCACAGGTACATTACTTGTGAAGGAAAATTTTCTCTAGTCAATCTCTATCATATTAGACTGTTGATCCATGTAAATGTTGATTACCCTCTTAACCTACCCTATTTCTTATTAAAAAGTTTATCTAGGATGTCTAAGAGGATTCAGTCACATCCCACCACAACAAAAAACAATCTTTTTCATCAAGGGTTGATCAGAATGTTAGTAGTCTTTTCCTTAAATGAAGTTCAGAGGTCTTGGGACTGGTTAATCCAGTCATTAAAACCTAATCTACATGCAACTAAGTCTAAAATTGTCAAGGAGAAGAAACCTGTAAACGAGAAATAGACCTCTCAAGCCAATGAGGTTTTGATGAAATAAAATTCCCCTGCAACTAGGGTAACTCTTGCTGGCAAGAGAAAATTGCAAACCCAACAAGCTGTTGGGGATTTTCATATGGGTAAAATTAATGAGAAAGACACTACCAGTCGAGGTAATAAACTTAAAATGGATGAGGAGACTGATATCCATTTTGATCCAGATATAAAAAGGGAAGTTGATGAACTTCAAGATTACATCACAAGTCCAGTTCAAAGTCCAGCTAAACAGAAGCAACAACCTACATGCAAGAAGACTGCAAAAGGTAAGAAATAGAGCAAGAAGAAAACACTTGTACCTAAATGTCCTAGAAGAAATTCTACCAGAGTTGCAAATAAATTCAGACTAAATTCAAAAGCCATGTTTCACCCTTCCATCAAGAAGGAGAACCTCATAATCATAGAAGACAATTCATAAGACTCCAAGAAAGAGATCAAAAAATAGGCTTTGGCATCTTATTTACATAGGTCAGAGAAGGAATTTGAAGAACAAAAGAAGAAATGTGAAAAGGAAAAGAATATTGCATAGTACTCCAGAAGACCTGTGACCAGGGCAACTACAAAGTCAGCTTCAGTACATGAATATACATTTAAATGCACAGATGCAGTTAATGATGAGAGAAATGATCTTTTTCTAGAACTAGACCAGTTGCAAGATCTTCGAGAAACCAAAGAATCCGACTACACTGAAGAAGAGGACCTTAGTTCTGGGCTATCTTCAAAATATGTAATTAAACTAAGAAAACCCTAATCTTCTATAGATCTGAACCTACCTGCCCCAGTAGAAGAATTTCCAGAATTGAAGGTGAAAGCAAGGAAATAAGAGGACAGAGTATGATTAAGAAATTGAAGAAAGAAAAATCCTTTGTTGAGCAATGGAATGCTAAACAACCAGAAAAGATACAAGATT
>JASDQU010108963.1:27719-38374 GCA_032191745.1 Picea mariana | reverse complement strand
ATATTATTTCCTTCTAGAAAGAGGTCTATGGCTCTTGGACTTGATTGAATCTATCTAATTATCCATTTTCTTCTCTATTCTATCTAATATCTGCAACATCTTGATATTGAAGCCATATTTTTGTTTTTAATCCTTCAGAAGTCTCTCATTAATAGTCTTATATCTTTGCACATCTGTTTGAAAAATAATTTTAGTCTCTACCAAATTCATGCTCTCCTCTCTATATTCTCCATGCACATTGGATTATTTATGCTTACTTCAAATTATGTTCTTGGTTATGAAAAATTTGCATGCAACAAGATTTGTAAGGCTACAAGAATTTAACAAATCCATCATTTTATGCAACATTCTATTCTTTAGAATTTTTCCAGAAAGATTATTTTTGATTTCTTGTGAATTATTAACATATTTTTTTTTATACATTCTTGAGTGAATACATGGAATCTACCATCCACTAATTCTCATGACCAATTCTCGTGCCCCCTTCAAAATATTTGAGGAGGAATATTCTTAATAGAATGACAAGGAAGATAATTTTGTTAGCTCAAGCATCATAGCTTCAATACTCAACCACCATCTGATTATATTTGAATTATATTTTAACCATTGGTCCATTATCTTGGCTATCAGAATGCTCAAGACGACCCTGATACTCAACAACCACGTGATTTGGACTCTGGTTCAATATCAATTATCAAAAAAATTCACCCCTATTGTAACCCTAAATTGCACCATACATGCATACCTGGAATCAGGCCATCTTACTTGCTATTTTTGCTAAGCCATCACTAAGCATCTCTTCTTAAAAACCACATTTTTGAAGATGTACACACCCTACACCATTAATTCCCACGTACACACACTTTCTGAACCATTACAGCTCGTGTACGTACGCTAGTTGCACCATTATAGACCACACATACTCACAAAAGTTGTAAAAATTAAAAAGTTGCAAGGAATTTGTTGAGATTACGGGCTATTGGGTAGTTTTCCAACTGTCCCACCTCCTATAGCCCGTCACCCAACCGAATAACCATCCTTTTGTCATATAAAAGGAGGCGTTGGGGTATCATTCCAAGGCTAAGCATAAGAACAGTGAAACTTTGCCCATTTCACTTTCCCCCCTTGCCCCAAGAATTCGTAGCCACATTGTGAGTTTTGAGCCAGAATTCCCTATTCTTGCCTTTTTCCTCATTCATAAGCTTATGCCATTTCCTTAGAGAGAATTGTCAGAGGAGAAAGATACATGGAAGCACAGTTGGAGCTTGGTGAAGAGGAGCTCGAACCAGGTTCGAGGAGCAGTTGTTTATATCATTGTAAGTAACTTTGTGAGATTAATAAAAATGAATACTTTTTCTGTCCCAGATATGACATGTTCAATCTTTATGTTTGATTTATATTTGATTATGACATCTAACCCACTAATTCATATATAATATGCATGTTCATAGTTATTTTTTTGTATGTTTATGAATACAGGTCGGCCTTGGGAGGAGGTTTGTAGTCGAGGAACAACTGAACGCAAAAGGATCGACACCGGACGCAGAGTTTAAGGTAGAGTTACCAGATCTTTTTACCTTGTGTTTTATGCATGAATGTGGGGTGTATTTGGGGTAGTTTATAAAGAGTAGGAGACTTTAGATGGTTATCTCTGCCTACATGTTGAACCCTAGTGTAGTCCATAGGGGGGTTTTCCCTCTATATCATAATTGGCGACCATGTTGGGGAAGCCTCTAGGGTTTTTAGGGGATATCGTTTTTGGGTTTTTTAATTGGTTTCAATTACCTTTTTGAGTTTTCTGTAAGTTGTTGTGTCTTTAAGGGAATCTAGTCTTCCATACCAGTACTCCCAGCCTTGTCATCCTTGACTATTAGTTTTCTTTTTGAGAGGTTATAAAGGTGTATGCGGCCTGCAATGCGTTTGCATGCGTACATATGCACCCTACCTTTGGACAATTCGTGTACATATGTAGGCTGCTTAAGTGTGAGTAGCATGCGTGTGTCAAGAAATTATTTCTTCAAGAAGAGGTAGTTAACTTCTTCCCTGATTGAAGTCATAATTCTCAGGGGTTTTCTTGATCTATTCTTAGTCTCTGTTGTTACAGTCTTTAGCCGAGGTTTGATGTCAGTTAGCTTATTTATTTTTCAATATTTCTTGTGTTTTCTTAGTAAGGGTTTGAGACGAGTTAGTGAGACTTTTTTAATCAGTCAGTTTAATATTGTCAGTGAATCCCTGCGATCCATAGTAGACCTGAAGTCTTTTTTTGGTCTTGTCTTATCTTCACTTTTTCCCTTTCACTTGCTTTAGAAGAAAAGAAAAATAAGTTATTTCAAGTTTCTTATTTTGAAGCAGAAAAAAAAAAAAGATTTCATTTCTTTGTTTGTTAAGTAGTTAGGTTAGTTGTCTTTGCTTATCAGGAGAAAGAGTGATTTCTTAAGTTATTCATTGAATGCTTAGAACACTTAAGTAGCTCGTAGCTGAGCGAAATCTTGTTTTGGGTTTTTTCTTTTAAAATATCCTAGAAAAAGTAGTTATGAAAAGTTGGTTAAAGAGTGTACATTTGCAAATCTTTATTTGTCAAAAAGAAGTAGTTTGCTTTCAGTTTCATTTAATGCTCTTCTCTTTCGTCTCTTAAAATACACCACTAGTTTCATTTTCGTTTCCTTGAATTTAAGACAAACCACTTAAAATTAAAGCTTAATTAAAATTTATTATACTTTATGTTTGTAGGGTCCATCAACTAGTCTAGGATAGAGCCTTGATTTAGGTTGGAGAGGAAACTCTTCAAGGCTATAAAAAAAATAGATGAGTCTGTGCTAGGGAGTGTAAAAACTTCTAGTAAATGTGAAAGTTATCCAGGACCCCCCTCTAACATAGGGGCTAAACACGAGGTCGCGTGCAGAAAGGCAACGGAGATAACCCATCCAAAGCCAGACCAAGCGTAGTGGGGAACACATATAGAGGACTTGTCTTGGGATTATTTTGATTGCATTTTCCATGGAGCTTCATAGGTATCAAATCCATTTGAGGTCCTCAGTCGTCTTCCAAAACACTTTCTTTCGATACCCTCAATAGGTTTCAAGCTTGATACCCTACTCATTGCAGTCCACCCGACTGTCGATTGTACCCTCCTGGTGACTGTTTGCGCACTGGAAACCTAGTTGCCTTTATTTTAGTGACTTACATAGGTGATTGCAGGGGTATACTGCAATACCTAGGACAAACATCGGGCCACTCTTTGTAGAGTATACTGGGAGGGTGATTTTGTATTTGAGTTGCACTTGCACCGGTAAGTTTTTCTAGTGTTGGCCGATGTAACTGTTCTTCCAACTAGCTAGTGGTTTGATTGCTTTGTCTCATAGGAAAGATTTCTAGTGTGTGATGGTTTTGAACATTATTAAAAGCCCTAGTGTGTCGTTGATCTTCTCACAAAGTGGAATATCAAGAGCTCTATCGGTCACGAAGACTTCAGGGCCTATCACTGGTTGAATTGGAGCCATCCCTGCCACTGTGAAGTTGAATACTTGACCAGCAAGGGTCATTTGAGGTGACCGGGCCGCAAGAAACTGTACCCAAGGCATCCCCGAGAGAAGAACTATTTCATCCGGAGGAGCCTACTATTTTTTACCTTGAAGCGGAAGCTCTCGAACATTATAACCCTTCGATCACTAACTTTTTGATGCTAGTTTTGATACAAGTTGTCCCCCCAAGGATAACTCATCATGAGTGCCAGATAGTTTTACAAGCAACGATGGAAGAAAAAAATGCTACTTCATCAGGGTGTCCTCACACTCCCTTTACGACTGCCACTACAGGGGGTGTTCCGCCTTGTAACCCACCTTCACTAGTCCAGACCACCATGGTCTCAACCGCCTCTACTTTGGGCAGTGGTTTGATTTCATCTATGGTAGGGATCACTGCTCCGTTCACCCAAAGTGTGACAGACCCTCCGTTCTCATATGGGATGCCTGGCTTTGATACAAACTCTGTCCTGTCCTACTCCACCCTATAGACCTTGGTTCTGGGGGCAGGGAGCTCTAATGATCCTCTGTAAGGGTCCATGGGGGGCACCTCAACCACCTATAATGCTTTCCCTTATGGTGGGGGTCATATACCTCCATTGTCCCCANCATTGTCCCCTTCGCTAAGCGATGCTCCTCAGCAACCCGCCTAGCCGAACATGAACTACAACTTGTTTGGATTAGGTAGTCAAGGAATTTATTCCAACACCACATCGATGGGTTATTTATCATTCTCTTTGTTTGGCACGTTTGGTAACAACACATTCTCATCAGTTGTTGTCTCGCCCGGGGGAAACTCTGGTTTTGGATCACAAAATACTGTGCAAAGTACTATTCCTACACAGTGGTCAAACACCTCTCAAGGACCCTAAAATTTGTGGTAAGGATCAATCCCCTTGTCAGGGATGTCAACCAGGGGAAAACCCTTCCATGGCCAATGGAACCCTGGGAAATTCTCAGTACCTATGCTCGTCGGATCGATAGGGGGAAACCCTTTCCATAAATTTGGAACACAATGTTGGGAGCAATCCCTTCTCAACCCTCAACATCCAATTACGGGAGTTAGTCGATGATGTCTCAATAAGCGCAGTATTTGTACGCTGGCCACGAAAATGGTTTTTACTAGAACCCTGGTCAACAACCTAAATTTTCCTGACAACATGGTGCTAGCCAAATACTAGGCTACTTTCCTCCTGTACATACTCAACAGCCCAAGCTACCTTTTCTAGCAATGTTGCATTTGCCAGACTTGTCAAGATTCTTAAACGACCCAATCTGTCATGATCCGCATTGGCCTCCTATGTCGACCAAGTTTCCCTTGGACATTCCAAAGTTCAAAGGTAAGCCTAACGAATATCTAGGTGACCATGTCACCACCTTTCACCTATGGTGCTCGTCCAATTCATTGAGAGAAGACTCTGTCCAGTTGCATCTGTTTCAATGCACTCTTAATGGGAGTGTCTCGAAATGGTACATCGAGCTCGATCGCTTAAGATACTCTACTTTTGGAGAATTTGCAATGGTTTTTCTAAACCATTTTCAATTACCTGTGAGATACGATGCCGAAACCGAGTTGTTGTCCAACTTTGAGAAAAAAAAGGATGACCATATCTTAGATCACATCTGAGAATGACGACGTCACAAGAGTTTGATAAAAGTACCAGTTCCACCAACATTCCTGCTAGAGTGGTTCCTTAATTCTTTGGTACCCTAGTTATTTAAAGACATTGCAATGTCGAGAGTGTTTTCCGAGGAAGAAGAGATAATGAGAGCTCAACAATTGGAGTTGATATACTCTCAATCTAGTTTACTTTACGAAGTTTTCCCAGATGTACCACAGTCCATTCTTGACAAGACTAGACAGAAGTTTGGACCACATGTCAATGGTATTGTTGGTTCAACACAAGCGAATCCCATTGATCATCTGTCAAATCAATTGCAAATGTTGTCGATACAGTAGACAATGGCTAGCCAAACCACTGGTTTGACTACTCCACCTACTCAAAGATCAGATGTACACAGTGTGCAATTGACAACCCAAAGGCCAACCAACAAGCTGACGGAAAGAAGAAACAATGAAATAAGGGTAAGGGGGATAAGAAACCCACCAATAATGTTGGCGGGGGAAAAATAGAAAAAATAAATTCGAAGCATCCGTGTAATCTTTGCATGGAAGACCATCTGACGCACCTGTTCCCTCAACTTGCGGAGGCCCAAAAGTTACTGGTGCAGCAACATCCTACTGTGTTAACGAACCCATTTCCACATGGGAAAAATTTAACTCAAGCCTCTACGAACGTGGTTGGGGGAAATCAGAGACCCCCTTCGTTGTCTAGTAATCCATCAATCTCGAATGTTTATATGTTCAAAGGTGATTCCCATACAGTGACTAGGACACATGATTACAGAATTCCAAACACTTCTGATAAGGGTAAAGAAGATGAAAACCCATATGTTCCTCTCCAGATAAAGAAGACATTGGGAGAAACAATGACATGCATCTTGAAAGGGGCATTCAAGAAATATTCCCACAATTCAAATGCGAGGGCCATCCAGAACTACTCTGTGGTGGAGGATTTGTCACAAACCCCTTGCACAATGTCTACTTTGGAGGTCCTCCAGAGATTCCCTTCATAGAAAAAGAATCTATTAGCTGCCTTAGGATCTGCTAAGACTTGTAATCCAGGAACAATCATGCGTGATACGACTGACTTGAAACCTCATTTCCCATACTATGTTGCGTTTCAGATAGTAGTGGCTTACACCACAAAATATTTTACTTGGAACATTTTTTGCACGGTGGTTGATGAGGGTGCCTCGACATGCGTTATGTCATTGGCGTGTTGGAAGGCCATTGGCCAACCTATTTTTTCTCCGTCACCTACTCTTCTTACCGCTTTCGATGGTTGTTCATTCAAATGACATGGAATCATTCCTTCTTTTGTCGTGTATCTAGGAGGAAAGACCGTGTGCGTCGAAGTTGAAGTGGTCAATGCGCCTCTCGACTATAATCTCTTGCTAGGAAGGTTTTGGACCTATGATATGCATGAAGTGGTCGCCACAGTTTTTTGGGTCTTGTTGTTTCCACATGAGGGTCAGATCATGTCCATTGATCAATTGTATTTATCTCCTCCTGACCCTTCATCGGGGGCATCCACGGTCCCGATGATTGATAATCCAAAGCCCTACATCATCAATATAGGGGTTGGTTTGTGCCCGCCTTTGATGGGTACTTTCGATTACCTTCCTCCATCCGATGATGTCAAATTCATATCAGTTGTCCCCAACCAGCCTAAGGATGAAATATTTCAAGTGTCGTCGTTCTGTACGACTTACTTTAACAATCCGTGAACTCTTCCTTCCCCATTGGCCACAATGGAAGGGACAGTGCATCATGGCATGTCCATTACTTTTTCTACAATAGAGGTTGCGTACTATATAGTCCAACAAGCTTTTGTTGACCCTGATCCAACTCCCACACAGGAGTTAGATCTATTTTTTGAGCCTACTAGGGCTCAAGGTTCGCTCACCACTATCAATTCCTTAGACTTGGTCTTTTTTTTTGATGAGGCGATTATAGAGGCATTGACTAATCTAGACAAACCCTGGGATGATCTCCATCACAGATCTTATTTTCTCTTGGAGTTAGGAATAATTGAGGCCAGTAAATTCATGTTGAGTATGACTAGAGATAGGTCTTGTCCTATCAATCCTTTGGCTACACACGCATTTTATGCCGAAGGTAATATGGAAACCATCATTAAAACGATACCTATCGATATCTCCAGAACCCCTAGCATCATGGAGAATGTCTTTGTTGGAGAGGATTTCTCCCTTGAGGATATTCAAATCTATATTGATTTATTTAAATAATTTTGTGATGTTTTTTCCCGGTCTTACAAGGAAATTGCAGGCATTGATCCAAGAATCATCGAACATGAAATAACAACTTACCCTGACGCCAAGTTGGTCCATCAGAAGATTTGTCTGGTTAATCCTTGGAAAACAACAACTATTAAGGCTGAAGTAGAGAAAATACTCAAAGTTGGTTTCATCTACCCCATCCAATTGACTCAATGGGTGTCAAATCTCGTTTCAGTCAACAAAAAGTAGGGAACAATTCATGTATGTACGGACTTCCGTGATTTGAATAAGGCCTATCCAAAGGATAATTTCTGCACCCCATTCATTGACCATATCATCGATGAATGTGCAGGTTGTGAGGTCTTTTCTTTCATGGATGGTTTTTTGGGATACAATCAAATTCATATTAAACCCGAAGACCAACATAAAAAAACTTTTATATGCCCATGGGGTACATTTGCTTATCGGAAGATGCCTTTTGGCCTGAAGAATGCTGGAGCCACTTTTCAGTGGGCCATGTCTTTTTCTTTCCATGATCTCAAACACATAGTCAAGGCCTATCTCGATGATTTAGCATCACGATGTCATAAGAGATATGTTCATCCCACGCACCTCTGAATTATCTTTGAGCAATGTCGCTACTATGGGATTTGCTTGAATCCTAACAAATGCACTTTTTGTGTGACGTTGTGTCATCTTTTAGGTTTTATAGTTTCCAAAATAGGGATCATGGTCAATCCTCTAAAGGTTGAGGCGATAGTTCAATAGCCTCCCCCATGCACAGTCCCTCAACTTCAGAGTTTACAGGGAAAAGCCAAGTTTCTTCATCATTTTATCGCAAACTATGCCAAGATCACTAAAGGGTTTATGCATTTACTAAACAAGGGCATCAATTTTCATTGGGATGAAACTGCTCAACTCTCATTCGAAGTATTGAGATGTTCCCTCACGTCTACCCCTCTACTTCGGCCACCCAATTATAATAAAGATTTCTTATTGTATTTGGTCACGACAGAGTTGACCATCGATATGGTCTTGGTTCATGAGGACGATTTACTTGAAGAACATGTGATTTATTACCTGAGACGAGGCCTGGTTGGAACATAAATCAACTACTCCCATGTTAAAAATCTTGTGTTGGGAGTAGTACATGCTATCCAGCGGTTTTTTCATTATATCATGTTTCGTAAGACCACCATCATTGTCGCCGTGAATCTGTTCCAATACGTGTTGACACGATGTGTAATCGGCGGAAAGATCTTTAGATGGATTTTTATCATCTAGGAATTTGACTTGGATTTCATCTCTGTGAAATCTAAGAAGTCATTGTTCTTGGTGAAACTTATCTTGGAACTTATGGTTGAGTTAGGTGATGTTACACCCAAAGAATCACTGATTAAAGGAGATCTCTTTTTGATTTCATCTTTGGACCCCTGGTATGGAGATATACTAGTCTATATCTAGACTTTGAAGTTCCCCACCTCTTCTTCTCGTGATGAGCGTCGATGTATACGCCATCAAGCAAAAAACTATCTCATACTCGAGGACACTTTGTATCGTCGAGGTATAGATTGCATCCTTCGTTGGTGTCTCACTCATGAAGAAGCGAAGCTCATTCTTAACGATTGCCACACTAGAGCATGTGGTGGTGATTTTTCTGGGTTGGCAATAGCCCAAAAGATTCTATGAGTTGGTTACTTTTGGTCGACGTTAATCAATAATTGCGTTGAATCTGTCAGGAAGTGTCACCCGTGTCAGACATTCTCTCCGGAGATGAGGGCACAACCCGCTTCTGTGTTTCCCGTCATTACAGTTGGCCCGTTCACTAAGTGGGGGATTGATTATACTACATGCCACCCCCCTTCATCCATGGGGCACTATTATATCATCGTAGCAGTAGACTACTTCACCAAGTTGGTCGAAGCTATGTCCACGTTCAAAGATGATGGCGAGACAACAACTCTCTTTTTGTTCAATCAGATAATAGCAAGGTTCGACATCCTGAGGGAGATTGTCACCGACCATGGCAGTCACTTTGAGAACAAAATGATGTTTGATTTAACATCAAATATTGGGCTGAGGAAAGAGAATTCATCACCCTACTATCCATAAGAGAATGGTCATGTGGAAGCTGTGAATAAGCCCCTCAAGACTATTCTGCAGCGAACGATCAATTCAACCAAGTCAAATTGGAATTTGATGTTGTACTCAACATTGTGGGCCTACCGAATGTCTGTAAATACTGCAACCACTTTATCACCTTTTCAAATAATTTACGGGATGGAAGCAGTATTGCCAATATAGTGCCATATCCCATCTCTAAAGTTGGTAGTACAGTTATTGCTAGACACTTCACCGCTTGAGTAATGCTTATTATATCTCGAGTAGATTGATGAGAAACATCGTGACGTAGCCTTGTATAACGAGGCTCATAAGATAAAATTCAAGTGTCAATATGATCGGTCTGTTCATCCTCAGATTTTCTCCGAAGGTGACCTTGTCCGGGTCTATGACCAAGATAAGGATCCCTTGGGGGCAGGCAAGTTCAAACCCATGTGGTTTGGACCTTTCATCGTGAAGTAAGTATTAAAGAAGGGTGCTTATCGTCTGGTTGACTTCGAAGGGAAAGCTTTGGTGGAGCCTAGAAATGGGCTCTACCTCAAGAAGTATTACTCGTAGGTGGGTCGACTTGGGTGAATTCTTGTACATATGTATAGTTCTTATACAGTTTAGTTTTTGTCTTTTTGTTTTATGGACATGTGGTTTTTGATGTCATCTTTTTCACTATGACAGATTTCAAGTGAATCAGAGGTGTTCGTTGGGTTCGCAGACGGTGCTAACCTCAAGGCCAGTTGCTATCTTCTGGAGGTATTTGTTTAGGTGACGCCACAAACAATTTCGTCGAGTACATTGCAGTGATAGAATTTCTTCGTGACACTTTGTCGCATGGTATTTCTCACCTACGGGTCTACTTATATTCATAGCTGGTTGTGTCCCAATTAAATGGGGTTTACCATGTTTATGATCCTACTCTACACCAATGATTCCCTAGGGTACATCTCTTAGAACATAGGTTTAATTACATTATGTATATCCATGTTCTTAGGAGATTCAATAAAATCATGGATACTCTAGCTAATCATGTATTAGATTGGCATATTGCACATACGTAAGAAAAATCACACACATACACATATAAATACATTTGTAAATAAATGTAAACCATACGACATAAAATATGTAAATACGCATATATATATATATATATAT
>JASDQU010108963.1:0-14874 GCA_032191745.1 Picea mariana | reverse complement strand
TAAAAAGAAACAAAAAATTAAATAACATTAAAAACAGACGTACCTATCTCTCCTTGCTCTGCTTCGGGAGGTATGGGCATGTATGGGTCACTGGAAAAGTTCATCCCGACATAGGGGTAGTCCTTTATCATCGGAATTTGCCGTGCCCACCAGTCGAAAAAGGTATCATCAAAAGACTCTATGGTCCTTCGTCCCCCTTATCATGGCAGTAATGCTACCCATCTACACACTGCTGGGAGTGAGGCCTCATGCCCTGACACTGTCTCTCATGGACTGAGACTGGGTACTCTCGAAGAAGAATAATGAGCACATAATGGTCCTAAATCCAAAGTTCTTGTTGTTCCAACCATGACACTCAGATATTTGTGCATTCAAGCACTACACTGCAAAATACATATGCATCCGGGAGGCCTGATGTAAGGTCATGGATCCACTGATTCGCCCAATAATTATAACTATCACTTTCAATGATAGGTTGGTGATATTTTTTGTTGGCACCTGAGAACCTACTTTCTTAGTGTTGGCCTCGCAATGTAATCCGATCAACTCAGCAATGTTATGAGGCCCGTGGGGGAAATCCTGCAGGTTGACTGGTTCACCTCTCCTTGAGAGGCCAGTCAGGAAGTAAATGTATTCAGTCATTGGAGTCAACGAATGTCCCTCAAGCATAAACGCCTCAGCGTCGGGGTGTCAATAATACAAAAAGGCATTCAACAGCCTGGGTTGTGCCCTCATGAATGGATACCGATAGAACTTCCACAAACTGCATTGCCTCAATGTGGCTATAGCTGCAGGGTCCTCATCAACTAACATATAAATGTATTCATGCTCTCTCTCTCTCCAATGGACATACATCCTACAAAATGACAATTTCAAAGGTGATTTAACTCCTGTACTTTCAACATTTTGAAATTTCTTGAGGGTGTATGCGGGTTGTATTGGGAACAGTCGCGTATGCATGTAGGTAGATTGTTTCCTGCCCACAGGCTATCCTTGGATAGCCCGCATACACGTAGGGCCGCCCCTTTTTAGGATTGTTTTCTCCCCCAAAAACCAAAATAAAAGAAAAAAGTAAGTATTGAAATGCAAGGGGGGTTGATTTGTACTTACTTGGTCCGAGCAGAAGTTCGTTTCCTCCTCTGAACCTCCCAGAATCAGCTCTTTTAGCAAAGGTTTTTTTTGGTGTTTTGGTCAATTCTCAATTTGCAATGGTGATAATGAGATGCCAGCTTCTATTTATAGACTATTTTGGTCCTTTTTTTCATTTTTTGGACCCTTTTGTCATTTTTTATAGCTTGAAAATCATTTAATGTGGTTCTTGAGTTTCTCATTGGATGTTACGATACACTTCAATTTTGGTTTGGAAAAAGTTTTGGGAGATGGGTCACTTTTTAAAGATTCTTTGGTAAAAGTTGTTTTTCCAACGTTTTGCATTTAAGTTAGGATTCCACCTCCACTTTTTGAATCTCGTTGTCTTTTCCTCTTTTCCATAGGATAAATCCCACTAAATTGCGACACAGAACCATCATTGCTGCTTTAGAAGTGTCGTAATTTAGTGGTAGAGCCTACCTCTACATGGATGCCCTAGGTAGATCCTGGTTGCATTTTGGTGTCCATGTCATCATTAATGACTTTAGGCTCAGGATTCCTTGTTAGTCTTGTCTTGATTATAAGCTTGAGCCTTGTACATATGATATGTCATCACGCTTGACCTCACCCTCGGGACTCCCAGAAAACGAGTCTTCTCTTAAGCCCTTTTCAGACTCTTTAAACATGAAAATATTGTCGAGCGATCTTGTTGTCCTTCAAGCTCACCAAAATAAAATTTGAAGGAACATCTGTCCGGTGGTAGTATACCCCTTTTTCAGTTCGGATGGTCAATTTTATGAACAAAGGTACACTCTAGGAACTTTTGTTCGCTAGAAGAGTATTCTCAGGTATAAGTTTAACCCTTTTTCGGGTTTGAGGGACTAAATTTATGAAAAGGGAACCCCTACAGAGTCCATAGTTAATCTCTTTTTAGACTCTCTAAAATTGAAAATATATTTGAGTGACCTTGTTCCTTCACACTCGTTAAACTATTCCAGAAGAACATCCCCTACAGAGTCCATAGTTAAGCTCTTTTCAGACTCCTTAAAATTGAAAAGATCATCGAGTGACCTTGTTCTTTAACACTCGTTAATTTGTTCAGAAAAACATCTACTAGAATGAGTTTACCCCTTTTTCCGGCCTATAGATTAAGGAGGAAAAAGGTACACATCAGGAGATTCATCTTGCCGAGAGATTTCTCCTCAGCAAATTTCATTTTTTCGGGCTAGGGAGACTAAATCTAGAAAAATGTAGCGAGTCCATAGTTAAGCTCTTTTCAGACTCCTTAAAATTCAAAAGATTGTCGAGTGATCTTGTCTTTGTCACACTCGTTAAAATTGTTTTGAATAGACGTCTTTTTGGTGCTAGTTTACCCCTCTTTCGAACCGACTAGACTACCTACGAAAAAGGTATCCCAATGGAGTCTTCTTTTGCGCATTTTCAAACTCTCTAAAAATGAAAAATCATTGAGCTTACCTTCTCTGGGCTCATTTAAAATTACATTGAAGGGCGTTATCATTGTGTCATATTAATAACATTTTCATATCTACGTCTTTTGCCTAATTCCGACTCCATGTTGATCTAAACTAAACCTTTGAAGCATTTCTTTTACGGAAGCCTTATAGCAGTTTGCCTTTGTGTCTTGACAACTTGACCCATGGAGGAATTTTCCTGAGTGTCCTTTACCTGCACATGTATCATTTCTTAGCATTAGTATGTTCCTTGCTGCTGGAACTAGTGTGCTTGTGACACTCATTCCTCCTTTGTAACGTAGCATTCTTTTATTCTTTTTCAATCTTTCCAAAATTATTGAAAAAGACAAAAAAATCAAATATGCCCCAAAAAGAGGACGGGAAAAGTATTTTCTTTTTATGGAAGCACAATGAGTTGCCCTTGGAAAAAGCACGTCCTTTCATTTGTCGTTAAGCATTGGGATTTACTATGATCTTAGGAAGCTGTTATCGCTACATAGAGTTGTGTCCTCATCCGTTTGGTTATTCTTCCAAACACATGGAGAGTTTGTGTTGCCTCTTGCATCGTGAACTTATGTCAATGTCATGATGCCTGAGTCTAATCATATGTCATGCTATTGTCCAAGGAAATTTTTACTCAACTTGAGTCAGCCTCTCTGTAGTTTTTCTCTTTCCCTCATGCCCAGCCATCCCGAAAGTCCAATCAAGTCTTTGTTTGAAATCACTGAAGTTCTCTGCCTGATCACCGAGATCCTCTTGTATGTTCCCCAACGAGACATCGAAGACCTCTGGGTAGTGAATTTGTACAATCACATTACACTCTTACCCAAGTTTTAAAGATATTGAAGTTGTTTCTCGAGCTCTGAAGGCCTCATCTCCAGCCATCATGCATCATTGGCTTCTTGAAGATGGATACTATACATGTATATATTTCATTTTGAGATGTAGATCCGCTATGTATTTCTCGTAGCTACACTTTATATATTTATATGACATGGATATGAAGTTTTTTGGTTGGCAACCATGATTTATTTCATCCCGAGCATGGGTATGCCCGCCTCGGTGAGATAATTATTATTTTTGCATATGGCACCTCCCAAACTCTAGTCCCGGGATCACTTGCTTCATACATTGGTGAAGATTTGAAATGTATTTTAGCCATCAGATGCTCTTCTGACCTCACACATTAGGGGGCATTTGTTATAACCCTAAATTTCACCGTACATGCATACCTGAAATAAGGCCATCTTACTTGCTATCTTTGCCAAGCCATCATTGAGCAACTCTTCTTAAAAACCACATTTTTGGAGATATACGTTCCATGCACCATTATTGTAGAAATTTCAATAAAATTAATGTATTTCCTGCGATTCTCCTGATCTAAAAATTATATGTCACTGTTAAATACATAATCTCTTCTACTAATATTCTTTCAGAAATTTAAACCACGATCACAAAGTGAAATATCAAGAACACATAACACAAACGTTTTTCCGGGAAAGTGTAAAGCTAAAAACCCCACTATCATATATTATGTATATCATGGATCATGATACAATATCATACAAAACTCTAATCCAAGAGATCTCAATACAATATAATCCTCTCACACTGTCATACAAAAATTGACAAATTCATGTGCCAATATTATGTCTCTAGACAGCCTGCCTCGCTTGCACAATCTCTGCAATTAGAATTCTCACAATGAATTCGAATTGCCTAGTCTTCACATGCTCATGAGCATATCCACTTCATGTGTGATTGCATGAGTGCACTTAACTCAAATCACAACTGATAGCCAAAATATCCCTTTCACCTATTATCTCAACTAGGTCTCCACTGGATCTAACATGCATGTAGTTAACCGTGGTGAATCTTTAGTTGCATGTGAGTTCACTGATTTTAATTAATTAATAATTGCTTCACTGAAATATCGCTAGTGTAAGTTTAGTTACAACTAGTAAAACTGGGCTTAACTCACTTAACTGCACTTATAACTCTGTTACAACTTCAAGTCACCTCCATGTTAATACATTAGTGAACCTACTAACTGTCGATAGCCAGTAGCATCCACTACCTCTCTAGAAGTAGCATCCTCTTTCCTCTAGTTTCCTGGAAGAGGAGTATCCATGGGTTTGCATCCCTCCATGTGAAACTTACCCAATAACTCCCTTGCATACTTGCCTTGAGACACAAAAAGTTCACCATCTCGCTACCATATTTCCAATCCAAGGAAATAATGAAGAAGGCCCAAATACTTCACCTCGAACTCCTTTTCAAGGTCATCCTTGCACGAGTGTATCCGCTGCTCATCACCAATCAGTATGAAATCATCAACATAAAGAAAACTGATTAAAAGCTTACCCTCCACCACTGATTTGTCGACCAGTCTTGGGACAATTTTCCATACACTGTTTTTGATAATGGAGTCATACTCCTCTTCCATAGCATCAACCCAAGTGGGATCCTGCACTACTTCCTGAAAGGAAGATGGTTCAGTCACAATACATTTTCTCATGAGAGCCATGTATCTAGCAAATCGATCAGGACACTGTCTCTATCTACGCTGAGAAGTAGGGGCTCCTACATTTTGTGCAACATCTAGTCTCAATTTGTCAGCTTCTGTGGTGTCCATTTCTGATGGATGGCTATGCTTGAGTGGTTTCCTCCACTCCATGAACCTCCTCATGTGGTTGATCCACATCTTGAGACTCATCTTTGGGAACCAATAGTTCCTCTTCTGCATGCATGTCTAGCTCCCTCTCAAGCAACAACCACATGGCTTTCCCCTCATCGAATTTTAAATCCCTTCACATAATAGTCATCTTACTATTTGGAAAATACACACGATAATTATGGGGTTTTTCTATGTACCCCACAAATATCCCAATTTCAGCAGTCGCTTCCAACTTCTTCCTGGAATCCTTGGTCACATGCACATAAACAAATGAGCCAAAAATCGTAAAATGAGAAACATTAGGTTTCTTACCAGTGAGAGCTTCTTCAAGTGTACTCATACCAAGTATTCTACGAGGACAACATTTTTTCACATAAACCTCAGTATTTCATGCTTCTGCCCACAAATGCATTGGTAGGCCCCGATCATGAAACATCGCTCGTGCTATACCCACAATCGTTATGTTCTTCCTCTCCGCAACCCCATTTTGCTGTGGGTTATGAGGTGCTATGAGTTCTTTTTGAATTCCTTCTCTGCTACAGAAGTCTTTGAATTCGTTAGAGATGCATTCTCCACCATTATTTCTCCTTAGATCCTTCACTTGCTTCCCTGACTCTTTTTCCACCAATGCTTTAAACTCATAGAAATTTGAGAATGTTTGATCCTTCTTCTGCATGAATAATATCCATCATTTACAAGAAAATTCATCAAAAAAAATAACATAATACCTATGTTTTGTTTTTGAAGAAACTGAGAATGGTCCACACATGTTTGTGTGAATTCTCTCCAAGATCACCGAAGCACGGTTCTCTTTTTCATGAAAAGTGGACTTTACATACTTCCCCATGGTGCGCCCCTTGCACTGATCTAACTGAGCAAGTGTTCCCCTTGGAAGTTTAGTAGATATTTGTTGCATGATCTTCAAGGCTCCATGATGAAGATGGCCCAATCGCTTGTGCCATAATTCGCCCTCATCCTGGCTCACCACTTTTTCTGCCTTGCCCACCATGGCATCACAACTATCTACCTCTAGCATGTAGAGATTCTTAGCTTGAATCCCTATCTTCTTGACTTGACCCATTGCTTTATGTCATAGGTAGGATTTTCCATCGCTGAAAGTAATGTCATAACCTTTTTCCTCCAACATTGCGACTGAGACCAGGTTTTTCTTCAGACCTGGAACATGCATAACTTTTTTCAATTGAAATGGTTTACCTAACTCCCTTTAAAAGGTAATGTTACCAATACTAGTCACACTGTACCATCCATCATTGCCCATCTCTATATGCATTCTGAGATCTTTCTCCTCCAAGTCATTGAAAGACTCTTTATCTCCCTCCATGTGGTAGGAAGTGCCATTATTCAAATACCACACCGATCCCGATGCACTTGATTCCATGCATGCGATCAAAGAGAATTCAAGTTCAAATTGTGAGACAAGAGCCTCACCAGTTGCAGCTCCAACAACCGTCTTGTTCTTCTTTTGCGGATAGTTAGTAGTGAGATTCCCATGTTCTTGACAGTGAAAACACTTCACTTTGGACATATCCAGCTTCTTGACTTTAGACTCAGATTTTGAATGGGATTTATTCCCTTTCCCTTTCCTTGCCTTGGCAGTCAAAGCAAAATCCTCTTCATCATCACGCTTTGATGAAGATCCATCTCTGGTGTTCCACCTGAACTCCTCTTGCACTGGATCTGACCATAGCTGTTCCCAATATGGAAATTTTTCCCTTCCATTGACAGATTCTTGATAACTATGCCAACTCTGGGAAGTCCTAGGAGAGACAAGCTCACAAAATCATCAACAACGACTGTTATTCCCACACTTTCAAGCTCATCCTGACATTGGACAAACTTTGTGAGATATTTTGGAATGGAGTCACCCTTCTCCATCTTGATCTTCCTGAGTTTATCTTTGAGCGCTAATATCCTATGGTCGCTATTGTTTTGGAACAGATCCGTCAAAACCTTCCACATTGCATGTGGTGTGGCTTTCCCATGGAAACTTGAGACAATGTGGTCTTGTACTCCATCCAATAGAATCCTCCTCGCCTTTGCCACTTTCTTTTTCCATGCATCAAGATTTGCAGTGTCTGTGGCATCTGGCTTAGGAACATATATGTCAATGTATTCCTTCAAGCCATTGTCTTTGAGTACTGCCTCCATCCTGTCCTTCCAAGAAATGTAGTTCAAGATGCCCTCGAGTGCATACTCCAACCTCAAGCCATTGAAATCCATTTCGATCTTGAATCAACTTTAGTACCAAGAAATTCCTTCTTCAAATTTGAATTTTATCCAACCACAAACTCAACTGCTACAATCCTTCTTTCCCTGGGAGGTTCACACCTGACTAGTTACTAGCTTGAGGGAGGTTCGCACCTCACTTGTGTATATCCTGTGAACCTTATGAGAGATTTCGGACTGTAATGCACTGTGGGGTGAGGGAGGTTCGCACCTCTCCTTTGAGCAGCCAACGAAAATCCTAAGGGAGGTTCTCACCTATCCTTTGAGTAGGGTGCGATAATTTCTTCGCCTAGAAATATGTGTAGTTTTCAGTACTAAGGTTCACACCTTGCTAGAGACGGGACCTGCGAAAATACTATTATTTTCACACCTCACTTCCGTAGCTCTGTGGCTCTGATACCATGTAGAAATTTCAATACAATTAATGTATTTCTTGCGATTCTCCCGATATAACAATTATATGTCTCTGTTAAATACAAAATCACTTCTACTAATATTATTGCGGAAATTTAAACCACAATCACAAAGTGAAATATCAAGAACACATAACACAGAAGTTTTTTCGGGAAAGCGTAAAGCTAAAAACCCCACTATCATATATTATGTATATCATGGATCATGAAACAATATCATACAAAACTCTAATCCAAGAGCTCTCAGTACAACACAATCATGTCACATTGTCATACAAAAATTGACAAATTCATGTGCCAATATTCTGTCTCCAAATAGCCTGCCTCATCTGCACAATCCCTGCAATTAGAACTCTCATAATGAATTCAAATTTCCTAGTCTACACATGCTCATGAGTATATCCACTGCATGTGTGATTCCATGAGTGCACTTCACTCAAATCACAACTGATAGCCAAACTTTCCCTTTCACCAATTATCTCAACTAGGTCTCCACTAGATCTGACATGCATGTAGTTAACCGTGGTGAATCTTCAGTTGCATGTGAGCTCACTGATTTGAATTAATTAATAATTAATTCATTGAAATCTCACTAGTGTAAGTTCAGTTACAACTAGTACAACTAGGCTTAAATCACTTAACTACACTTATAACTCTGTTACAGCTTCAAGTCACCTCCATGTCTTACCATCCAACCTTTGAACTCAAATTTCCCATAGTTAACTGATTTTCCATTTCAGTTAATTATTTCAAGTCATTATGAGATAATAGATTAATATTTATTGTCCAATTTATTTAAGGGAAAAGTATATTAGACATATGTTTCTTGTTGACTTTTCAACAATTACTGCCCGCATACACACGCTTTCTACACCACTATATCTCGCATACGTGCACTAGCTGCACCACTAAATCCTGCGTATACTCCCAAAAGTTGTAAAAATTAAAAAGTTGCAAGGAATTCATTGAGATTACGGGCATTGGGTAGTTTTCCAACTGTCCCACCACCTATAGACTGTCACCCAACTGAATAACCATCCTTTTGTTATATAAAAGGATGTTTTGGGGTCTCATTCCAAGGCTAAGGATAAGAACAGTGAAACTCTGCCCATTTCACTTTCCCCCCTTGCCCCAATAATTCACAGCCACATTGTGAGTTTTGAGCGAGAATTCCCTATTCTTGCCTTTTTCCTCATTCGTAAGATTATGCCATTTCCCTAGAGAGTATTGTGAGAGGAGAAAGATATGTGGAAGAACAGTTGGATCTTGGTGAAGAGGATCTTGGACCAGGTTCGAGGAGAAGTTGTCGATCTCATTGTAATTAAATTTATGAGATTAATAAAAAGGAATACTTTTTCTGTCCCAGATATGATGTGTTCAATATTTATGTTTGATTTATATTTGATTATGACATCTAACCCACTAATTCATATATAAGATGCATGTTCGTAGTTCTTTGTTTGTCTGTTTATGAATACAGGTCAGCCTTGGGAGGATATTTGTAGTTGAGGAACAACTGAACTCAAAAGGATCGACACCGGATGTGGAGTTTAGGGTAGAGTTACAGGATGTTTTTACCTTGTGTTTTATGCATGAATGTGGGGTGTATTTGGGGTAGTTGTTAAATAGTAGGAGACTTTATATGGATATCTCTGCCTACATGTTGAACCCTAGTGTAGTCCATAGGGGGGTTTTCCCGCTATAGCCACCCTTACTTAAAAAATGTTCTTAAGTTTGTCATAGGTTCACAACCCATTCTCTGTTCTTGTTACTTTTTCTGCGGTCCTCGTGTCCCATGGAATCTCCATCCTTAGTCTATTTATTGAGACTCCACTATGCTTTAGGGGATTTTATGCCTCTTCTCTCTCATCCTATTTACACCCATGAAGTCTTGATACTTATTTACATTTCGAGACTTTTCCGCGGGTCTGTGACCTGTTGTCAGTCTTTCATGCCCATTTCTTTGTTCATCTGACTGATCCACTATACTTATTCAAATATTGGAACCTCACCATGCTCAACAGTATCCTTTAATACTTAGAAAAATATTGAAACTTCACCACACTATACGGTACTTCAAGACTTAGCCAAAAATAGACTACAACACTCTCCACAATTCTTCATAACTTAACCAAATATTCGGACTTCATCGCACTGCAGTATCCTTAAACACCTGCAAACTCTAGACACTTAGTTATATTTCAAGAATTCAGTGCAGGTCCACAAGTTTGTGGTATTACTCCTCCACACATCCACTCTTCCCCACCTTCTATGATATCTTGAGACTTTAGACGAATTTCCCAAGATTTCATTGCGGTCCCATAGAACAAATAGGCACCCCGCCATCGTGGCTCCACATCATATACCAAATTTCATTCCATCCAACATGTACCTACCGCCATGGAAGTACACGTCAATATTCTACCACATCAACGAAAACATACCCAGTGCCCAGCTGCTCACGTCACTACTAAAAAGACCCATTCAAAATTTTTGTTACTAGATCTATATGCGGAAATAATACACAACATGACATTTATTCACATGTAACTTTCTATGCTTCCAAAAAAAGTAAATATAACTACTCAGTTGTGCATATAAAAAATAAATAACATACAACAACATTCAACCACATAAACATGGATTTAAATGCATTGCTTTTCTCACAACAAGCAATAATTACCCAATATAACTCAGAATAAATTGCACAACAATTGTATCAACAATTAACATGAACAAACACAACACATACGAACACTTATCTTAATGAAATGTGCAATCCATTGTATAGGATGGACTTTCCTCCCAACCATATCTTTGCTTATCTAGTTCTCAATAGAAAGACACCCTCGAGGAGGGGCTATGAATCCACAAGAGACGGTGGTCCTTAAGATTGGCTAATGTCTCCCTCTCAATAGTCAAACTCACAGATAATTCCAATCCAATAGCACTCTTCCCCTCAACCCGCACAACCCAACGGATGGAATCCCCCTTCACTGATCACAATACCTTAGGCCTTTCAACTCCCCTCCAGGGATTCCATCACAGGTTGCACAAGAATTAGTCTTGTTGGGACTTCAGGAATTCCATAGTTGTAACACAAATTCTCCCAACAGCCAAAATGCATGATTCTTGGAGGAATTTATAGCAACTCATCGCTCCCAGGAACACAAACTCCTTCTCCGCAAAATTACATCTCCAAACAACAACCAAACATGTCCATAATAGTTGACTACAAGCTCTCACACTCAAAACTCCATTGCTGGCTAGAAAAATCCATATAAAAACAACTCTCTATGCAAAAACATGAATGCATAACTCTCATCTCCTACCCATATGAATTTCCACTCTTTCTCTTGTTTGCTTGAATTACACTATTCCCCAAGCTGATTATACTCAGCCCCCATGCTCTCAATAACTATGGGAAGTGACTCTCACACCAATTCAATGATTGGGCTCTAGAACACTCAACAACTAATGGAAGGTTCATGGCAAGGATAATTTAAAGAAAAATAGTAAATGGATTTTGGTTTACTAAGATATGGGTAACTCCTTGGACCCCTACCCTCTTTTGTGGATGCTTACCCCAATGTCCATCTGTGTCCGTCTACGGATGGTGATACATTTCATTCGTTATATTTCAATCTACATCATTTACATATTGTCTCTTGGCCATACATCACATTTACAGTATATTTGTCTTATATCTTGGACACATACTACATTTACAATACACATCGCTAGTTTTGGGTTTGAAAATGGGGATCTTACATTCCCCTCCCCCTACGAACTGCGCTGTCATCAATGCGCACAACCATACAATTTATAGATTGACATATATAAAATATTACATAAAAATATTTGATAACTCTGTAACTTCATGACTCATGCAACAATTCCAACCAACAACTCCCTTTCCCCCTTAAGCCACACATTAGTTGGACATGAAATCTCAGAGTTGTGGCTCCAGAACTCTAGCTGCCAAAACAGAGTCCTCATTCTCTTTTGTACAATTGTACATTCAATTTTTTTCAAAATTTGAAAAACTTTACGGGTATGCCTCCTTGTTGGCAGCCAACCCTATTTTTTTTGATTGCTCTCAAAAAGCTGCCTACACCCCTTGTCGTATTACGACAAATCATTGTCGCATTATGCTAATGGACATCCGTCTCATTTTTGCAACCATTACAATTCAATTTCAACTCAGTTTTCACAACTGCAAGTGTGAAAACACCTCTTTCGTTGATTAGACTGTCGTCGTCTTTGGTTGATTTGTTGAAAGACACTTGATCACTGATTTATCATATGACTGCTGAAGGTTTTATCAAAATTATGTTCTTGATCATTGTCTTACCTTGATTGCGCATTTGGATATATTTCGTTGTTAAACCTTTGGGCATAAAATTTATTGGTTTTGTTATCATCTTATGAAAATTATAATGGATTTGGTCATATTGTTTTTATCCTCGCTATGGACTTTCACTCGATTCTTATATGAACAAATTTTAATTACATGGTTCAAAGACTTYGGGGGTAMAAACATATATGATATGCACYGAATACATTGRCAAGTTCATAAAGGTATGGTGGCAATAGTTTCAAGGCGCATGAGTTAATCATATTCAACCTCACGAATTGATGCTTGATATATTTGCAAAGTTTGCTTATACGTTGGTTGTTATATGATCCCGAGCCATGTATCAGCAGTAAACCTTGTGATTAAGCGATTGATTGAATCATAGAATGGGCACATTAAATCGATAGCTAATGCTGGTACTGTGTTGGTTTTTAAACTTAACACTTGGCGCGTTATTATCATATGATGTGTTGGTTTTAACTCGGATGAATGGCATGTAGAAGTGATGAATCACCCATTCGTTGGTCGATGCAATTGTTTAAATGATTATGGTTTAACATCTCTGTACAGGTCATTAATGCAATGCATGGCAATGGTAATCCCACCACCTTCGCACGCATGGAGTAGTAATCGGTCCCGTTGAGCATTCAAACAATGGAAACCAAACCCTATTCACCCTGTGCATTGTTCATTCGGTGTGAACCCTACCATGAACAAAGGTTATGGCTCTTGTTGTGAGGGCCGAACCTAATGGATGCCAAGCGCTGTTGACATTCGATGGTGCATATGGTGACCTTAAAGAATTTGAGTGGCTTTCATTTATAAGAAAGTTCGATGGTTTTAGTATCCCTGTTGCTCGGCAATTCGCACTGTCATTTGATGGCTGTCGAGCCAAGGTTGGAGATGTCCAGCTCGAAGTCACCGAACAATCTCTCAGCCTAGCGACTAGCCTTCCTGTTAAAGGACAAAAATGGTCTAAAATCTATAAGGTGAATGATGTCCCGTGGACATTGTTGTTTCGGTCTCGGAAAGTGAGGTCTTGCAACAGAGGTTTACCTGCGAAGATGTTGAAACCCTGCTGGTATGATCTCTTGATGATTCTCAAGCAATTCGTCACCTGCGAAGGCGGGTATGGATTTGTTTTCCTGTTTCATCTACGTTTATTAATGGTGTTTATGGGTTTTGAGCTGAGCATGCCTCATTATCTGCACCAAAGTTTATTTAAAATGGCTAAGAAATACAAGCGAAATCAGGCTGAAACTAGCCTATTCCATATTGGGTTGATTAAAATGCTGGTTGTTTATGAATTGGGTTTACATCGAGATTCCTGGCATGAATTCCTCAACCGCAATGGTTTTGAGGAATCCAACCCTCCTCAAGTCGATAAGCCTGTGGTGTCCGAGAGTAAATCTGCCCCTGTACCCTACAGTGTTTTACTACCTAAACCCGAACCCGAACCACCTGTGAATTTGCCTATGGCTGTGACTAAAATAGCTAAGCCCATAACCATAAAGGCTAGGGCGAAGATGACTGCTAGAAACAAGAAAAATTCAAGGATGATCTCTCCCATGGAGAGAAACAAGGCTAAGCCTCCTGCCGAAACAGAGCCCATCGTGGTCAGCGTGGACTCCGATTTGAGCATTGAGTGTTTTCTCGCTGAAGAAGGCTTCTGTGGTGACGAAACTCCATACGATTTCGTTGATAACTATCCTAGTATCAAGAAAACTCTTGAAACCCTTGGGGAATCATCAAACCCCCCTTCTGCTCAAAAGGTTGCTTCACCTTGTGACCAGTGCGGACTGTGGTTAGAGAGATATTATTTGGACGTTCCAAAGCTGCAATCCAAAATCCACGATTTGGAGGACCAAGTGGCCAAGCTCACTGGTCGAAATATGAAGGGACATCCTAATGATAAAAATCAATGGACTACGGGATCAATATTATTCAAAAACGTTGAGTCTGCCACTGCAATTGTCAATTCGAAACTAACATAGCTCCAACAACCGTAATGGTATAATCTTCCCTCTTTTATACAGCATTTTCATGAGCTCTGTTTATATNATAAGTTTTGATTTTAGATTTCTGAATGGTTGTGATTAGATTTGGTTGGATTGACCATAATTTGATTTGGAAATGTTGTTATTTGAAATCTGTTCTATTTTTGAAACAAAAATGATATTTCTGTTCGATTTGATTAATCTTGTGCGATACGATGAACCAATTGTTTGACTGTGTTAATTATAATTTCTATATTGGGACCGATTCGTATGTCATTTGTTTCATAATCAAAATTCGAATGGATAACAATTGATACGATGTGAGTTGTATTCCGATGATAACAAGTGTCTATTTCGCTTACAGGAATCGATTAATGGTATCGAATCTTTTGATTGGTGTCTATAATGTCTCGTTTGATGACTCTGTCCAAACCCTGTGATATAATGTGATGACTATTGAATCGATATTTGTGGAGTTAGCCCGATTACATTGGAAGCAATTCATGCATTGTGTTTTTAATAGAAGGATATCGATCTGCTGCTGTGATTTTAATCAGGCAATTACAGTTATAAATTGACCTATGGATTATTTGAAACATAACGATGGAGAACTGTGATTGGA
>JASDQU010108962.1:78869-104233 GCA_032191745.1 Picea mariana | reverse complement strand
TGTTGCCTCCCTTTATATTCCAACTTCTTTAACATGTTTTTGTAGCTCTCTAGTGCTAGCTTAATGCATAGAGGCAAAGAAGTTAAATACACATAGACCAAAGGAACCCATGTACGCAGCCCTTTAACACAGACATGTCTCTATCAACAACGTATAACTCCAAGTAATGCCTCATCACATCGACTTCCTTCAACATGGAAAACCAATAAAACACAAAATGAACCATTTAAATAAATAAAAAGAAAGCTATCCTACAGTTCCATATATGAAACTTGTATACATCAACTAATCCAAATGAGGCTTACCATATCTGTCAAGTTGAAAGTACGACTAGTAGTTAAACGGGTTACATCATCATAATTGGTTTGGTTGACACAAATACAATATGTGTCTGTGGGAGGAGAAAAGTTGTGAGCCCACCCTGAGCACTATTTAGTCGGCATTCTATCCAGAGTAATCTGCAGCCGCGTACTCTTGCACGCTTCCGTCATCCAAACCGACCCGGAAAGAATTTGTGGACTTTTTAATTGTTAGTATCTGTCGGTATCAACAACTTCTCAGTAACTCTTTAGCTGTATGACATTCATCCTCTATAAGTCTTTAGCTGTATGGCATTAGCTCTCATATCACATCATATCACATTGAATTTGTTCACCATTTGGTTGAAGATGTCAATTTGCAAGGCGAGACGTTTGAATCAATCGCCCGCCTTTGGACCACGGGAGGAGATACCGTTTTCACCTAGACTATACCGTACAGTGAATTGAAGTATTATATATATATATAGATGGGATATATTTACAATTTCCTCATATTAATGTCACGTTGAGTTGCAAGGCAATGGAGCCTGCGTGTAATTATTAGATGATGAAGGCCTCGCCGGAGTCTTAACCCGAAGAGAGAGAGCACCGCCTCGAATCTTAAACCTGCGATGATCCATGTCACATATTTGGACTGGAGAAGAGGAGGTGCTCTCTCTCTTCACGTTTAGGCGCTTCCGGCGATATGCACGACGGCGGGTTGCTCAGTCGGCTTCGTCCTTAATTCTCTGTCTGGTAAGCTTCTATCAGTTTACATTGTATTATTCCTTTGTCATATTTAGCAATTTTGTGTTCACTAACTCATTAGGGTTTCCGGAAGTTGGAGCACACATGCTGAGCGAGGCCGAGGAAATCTGCGTTTTGAATTGGTATACGTCTCGCTACAAGTGTGGGATCTTCGTGTGCATGCCATTTCAATGAACGAAATTATTGACGCTTAAAATTCCATTTATCTGTGTTAAAATTCCATTTTCACGCTTGATGATTATAATAAAGCTCACTCATCAGTAAAATATGGCGTTTCTAACATTCTTCTTCTGCTTTCTTTTTTTAAAGTGTGACAGTCGAGAGGATGAAGACCCGTTAATGCTGATCACTAAACGCAGGTGGGATCGAGGGGATATCACTGCAGATTTCACAACTTCTTAATTGATTGATTGTACACAATTTAAATGCACTACTTTGTTCAGAGAAAGTGTATTTAAATGCACTACTTTGTACTTTGTTCAGAGAAAGTATATTAAAATTGTAAATGTAAATAAAGTCCACGGACATGAGAGCGCATCTCAAATGGGCTTTTGAAAGGGTGTTTGAGCATATGACTGCAAACACAATATGATTTAATCTAAATGTTTTAGTTTTTTGAGTTTTTAATCAGAATCGGTTAAAAATATATTTTGGGGGAAATTTATTTCTTGTTTTGTGTAAATGATTGTTTTGTGTAAATGGATTTGAAGTCCTCAAAAACTTTAGAGGTACTTGGACTATACAACTCTACTACTTTAATCTGTAGTTTCAATAATTTTTGGTTGGATTTGGGGAAAAATAGATTCCAAAATATATCAGGAGAAATGTCAAAAAGTAGAACCGGTTTGACAATTTTTGTGTCTCTCAGGGTTTGGCAACTTTTGTATCCCTTTTCATTTGCAACTAACATTGTTGATAGTTTGGAAGAAATTTAAATTGTAATGGACAATTTTCCCATCAAATTCTATCCCTTATGCAAAACTAGTTAAATATGACATTCAAAAATGATTATAGACAATTATTCACCCAACATTTTTTAGCTTGCTGTATATATTACTATGTACATTTGTATAGTAATACATGTAATAAGAATATATGTGTTATTTTGTAATATTGATAAATTAAATTAAAAAATATTGAAATTAATAAGAATTAAAAAAGAATTAATTCAAATGTTCTATTTTTGAACTTTTTAAAGTGAAAACAGTTTGCTGATTCAGCCAATATTTTTTTTTTCAAAATATGTTTTGAAAACACCAAAACTAGAACATTTAAACTATGCTTACTCATTCTGCTAAGAATTTGAAAACTACGTGTCTATAGTTTCAGAATTGCAACTAAGATGGTTAACAATCTGGAAGAAATTTAAACTATAAAGTACAATTTTTCCATCCATTTGTCCATTTTTTAATCCCCTAATTTAAACATTCTATTTTTGGATCTATATATATATATATATAATTTAATCTTTTATAATGTTAATAAAATATATTAAAATGTATTAAAATTAATAAAAATTAAAAATAAATAATTATAATAATTATAAAAAGTCATATCAAAATAAATTTATATAATTTTACTATGTTATTTATTTTTTATTCATATTTATTACATTCAAAATAATGATAAATTTATGATGAATTATTTTTGAAATATTTATTTTTTATTTATATTTATTATATTCAAAATAATGATAAATTTATGATGAATTATTTTTGAAATTTAAATAATAATTTCATAAATTATTAGCAAATTAAAAACTAAATCCACACAAACTACTATACCACTATAAAATTTATGTCTATATTCAATTTATATTTGAGAGAACTTTGAATAATCTAAATTATAAAAAAATTATAAACATAAAACTTTACCTTGTATTCTAAGTATCATTGAACATTTTGAATTATTAAATTACTTTGAGTCTCATATAGTTTTCCAATGGATTAGACCTAGTGATGTTTTTTAAATCCCTTAAACTATCTCGTAAACATCAAATAGCTTAAGGCATTATTCCATTTTAGAGACTTAATGAAAGTTATATGGTGAATGATCATTTTATGGATAAGTCCTTTTTGAATTTTATTGAAAGAAGCAGACTATAAATACCATTATGTATTCATTTGTGACTTAATGGAAGTTATATGGTGAATGGTCATTTTATGGATAACTCCTTTCTGACTTTTAATGAAAGAAACTCACTATAAATAACATTATGTATTCATTTCAATTATTTTTTATGAAGTTTTCAATGGAGTGTACTTCTTGGATATGAAGTTTCCAATGTAATGGACTTCTTGTGATATGGAATGGGTCATTATTTTGTCATCAATCTTGGTATTTTCTAGGAGGAAAAATGGGAAGAATTTGGGTGTATAGCCTTCTTTTTAGGGGTTGGACTCAATTTGGTTGTTTGGGATCCTGAAACCACTAGAGTTAGTTGGAGGTATCAAATGAAACTTTTTGGAGTGAAAACTTTGCAATACTAACCCACCCTGATGCTATTCTACAAACTACAAGTTTTCCAACAAGGAAAAAAACACCTCAATAAGAGTTCTTGTGTGGAATTTATACCTCTTGCAAATTGACTTACCTTATTGATCACCATGGTACCAAATGGATGCCATGTCAGGCCACATTACCCATGCATGTGGGGCTATTCATGTGTGGGATTTCAAGAAGATTATAGAGGGTCCAAAACCCTAACACTAATTGAGGTTTGAGGCATGAAAGCATCGTAACCCTGGATGACTATTGTGGCTATGTTAAATACTAGGCTGCTAGGAAAGGAAGGGGTTCCATTCTTTTGGTGTTGTTATTGTTCCATAGTCGACAAAGCATCTAGGAGTGGGATACTAGAGAATAATAGATGAGGTAAAAGATATGTAGAAAACATTCAATCCATAATATCCATGGAAACTCCATAGTGGGTGCTCCTTTCTTTGTACTTGCATATCATAACTAAGAAAAAGAGAGCAGAGTATAGGTCTCACCTTATAGTAGGGTTTTATCCCATACTTGGATTCTCGGGTCACATCTTGTGCTCATTTGTGTGAATAATGTGTTCATTTATTCTTTTCTTTCATTTTGATTTCAATTAATTCCATAATTTCTAGCACTATACTAGTAATTAAAAAAGCTAATATATAAGGTAATAAAATTCATAACAAAAGATTTCACAATATCATAAGATTTATTGTCATGAATTGTTCCTCTGGAACATCCATGGCATTTTATAGATCATATTGGTATTAGATCTTTTTTCTTTGAGGCAAGTTGCAAGATCCAAAAACTAGCTTAAGAAGGAAGACTCAAAACCCTAGACATAGAAGATGATTTCAGGGTAAATTCATGAAGGTGGGTAACACTTTCGTGAGAATTGGGTCTCCAAAATTCTGAAAGACCTTTTTTCGGCCGAAAGTACTATTTTTTCGACCGAAAGTACTATTTTTTTGGCCGAAACATGTTTCGACCGAACCTTTGAACATAAAATCGAACGGTACCGTGACGACGCCCTCAATTTTCGTGTACAATTTTAGCTAGACAGATTTTTTTCATCCGGTAAAATATTTTTAGTCGGAATAATCTTTTGGCCGAAAGAAATTTTTGGTTCAAAGAACCTTTCTGCTGAAAAAAACGTTTATATATTACCCACACATCGTGCCTGTAACATTGTTTATGAATTCTTGAATAGTAGATAGCGTTAGGTGTTGGTGCATGTCTTAGTGATAGTGATTCGTGATAGGTGTTCGTGCACGTCTGTTGGTTAGGTGATAGTGCTAGGTGAACGTCTTAGTGCTAGTGGACGTCGTTGCTACAGGCAAATGTTGGAGAAGCGAGCGGGCATTGGTGCTGCGGGCGGGCAAAAGTTGGTGTTGCAGGTGGGCGGACGTTGGTGTTGCGGGCGTTTGGTCCAGGTAATTTCCATGTTAGTTTTAAAATTTTATAGATTTAGAGTGTTGACGGGATCATATTCGGCCCTGTCCATGTATAGGGACAAGCCTAAATTCGGGCTTGTCTCTGTACATGGACATGGCCGAATATGGCCCTGTCCATGTATAGGGACATGCCTGGATTTGGGCCTGTCTCTGTACATGGACAGGGACAAATATGGCCTTGTCCATGTATAGGGACATGCCCGAATATGGCTAGATAGTTAGTATTAAATAGTTAGACTTAGTATTATTCATCTTAGTATTAAATTGTTAGATTTAATAATCTTTATATAATTGTATAGTAGTTAGATTATTAAATTGTTAGATTTAAAATTGTATAATAGTTAGTCTTCATATAAAATTGTTCGATTAGATTTTAGATTTTCAATTTTATAGTGTTAGAGTGTTGATATGGCCGTATTCAGCCCTGTCCATGTACATGGACATGCCTGAATATTCAACCCTATCCATGTACAGGGACATACCCAAATTCAGGCCTATCCACATGGACATGGCCGAATATGGCCCTGTCCATGTACAGAAACATGCCAGCATTATACCTTACATTACCAGAATTATACCTCCAAAGAGTAAATACTGTTACATCACTGTCAGAGTGTAATCAATTTATATTTTAAACAGTTTAATATCAAATAGTGTTTTGGTTTCAACATTAATTTTATATATGTTTAAGCACCAACAAAGTTTGTTGTTATCTTTTATAAAATTCAGTTTATATTTTTATCAGTTTAATCTCAAATACAGTTTTGGCTTTGGCATTCATTATATATATGTTTACGGAAGGGCAGAGTTTATTGTTATTTTTTATAAAATTCAGTTTATATGTTAATTAGTTTATATGAATGCAATCATGCCCCATATATTTTTAGGAGGCAACATCCATGTACTCTAAACAATAATACTATCCCATTTTAATATGTTACTTTATGTTCAAAATAAATTCAATTGAATAAAAAATATATAAATGTAATCCTTGCCTATATATTTAGGAGGCTACATCCATGTACAAACCAAACATGATTTTCCACAATATGAATAGTATAGGATGGAGACAATACCTTCTATAAATTAATAATTTATGAACACAGTTAGATGCAGACACAATAGAGTAAAAACAAAGGCACAACAACACCTAGACCATATCAGACATAGAAAACTAGATGTATCATATGTTTATCGGATGGGATGACAGGGATGAATTTGACCTTGCCCATGTACAGGGACATGCTCGAATTCAGGCATGTCCCTTTACATGGATAGGGTTGAATATGGCCCTGTCCATGTACAAGGATAGGCCCAAATCTCTTATAAATTAATTATTCATGAACACAAAAGGATGCAGACACATTAGAGTAAAATCACGAATGAAATAACACCTAGATCATATAATACACAGACAAGTAGATGTATCCTATGTTTATCGGATGGGATGACAGGGCCGAATTCGACCCTGTCCATCTACAAGGCCAGGCTCATATTCAAGCATGTCCCTGTACATGGACATGGCCATATTTGGCTCTATCCATGTACAGGGGCAGGCTCAAATTTGGGCATGTCCCTGTACATGGAAAGGATTGAATATGGCCCTATCCATGTATAGGGACATGCCCAAACCTCCTATAAATTAATAATTTATGAACACAATAAGATGCAAACATGATAGAGTAAAAACATAGACACAACAACAACTATACTATATCAGACACAGAGAAGTAGAGGTATGGTATGTTTATCAGATGGGATGACAGGGCGGAATTCCGCCCTGTCCGTGTACAGGGATAGACTCGAATTTGAGCATGTCCCTGTACATCGACAGGGACCAATATAGTCGTATCCATGTACAGAGACATACCTGAATTCGGGCATGTCCCTGTACATGGACAATCTCGAATATGGCCCTACCCATGTACAGAGACAAACCCCAATGATACCTTACAATACAAAAATTATACTTCAAAAGAGTAAATACTATTATGTCAGAGTCAGAGTGTAATCAGTTTATATTTTAATTAGTTAAATCTCAAATAGAGTTTTGGTTTTGGCATTAATTTTATATATGTTTACACACCAATAGAGTATAATGTTATTTTTTATAAAATTCACTTTATATTTTAATTGATTTAAGCTGAAATAGAGTTTTGGTTTTGGCATTTATTATATATATGTTTACGCAAGGGCATAGTTTATTGTTATTTTTGATAAAATTCAGTTTATAGGTTAATTAGTTTATATGAATGCAATCTTGGCCCATATATTTTTAGGAGGAGACATCCATATACTATAAACAATAATACCGTCCCATTTTAAAATGTTACTTTATCTTCAAAATAAATTCGTTTTAATAAAAAAATTATAAATGTAATCCTTTCCTATATATTTGGGAGGCTATATCCATGTACAAACCAAACTTGATTTTCCACAATATGAAAAATATAGGATGGAGAGAATACTTCCTATAAATTAATAATTTATGAACACAATAGGATGCAGGCACAATAGAGTTTAAAAATAGACACAACAACACCTAGAACATATCAGACACAGACAAGTAGAGGTATCATATGTTTATCAGATGGGATGCTAGGGATGAATTCGACTATGTCCATGTATAGGGACATGATCGAATTCGGGCATGTCCCTTTACATGAACATGGCCATATTTGGCCCTATTCATATACAGGGACATGCTCGATATTGGACCTGTCCCTATACATGGATATGGCAGAATATGTCCCTATCCATGTACATAGATAAGCCCAAATTCAGACCTATCCCTATACATGGACAGTGCCATATTCTAGTCAACGTTGGTGCTATGGGAAGGCATACATTGGTGCTGCAGGAGTTTAGTTTAGAATAATTTTAAATTTTATAATTTAAATAGTTAGTGTTAGTATTAAGTTGTTAGTGTTATTCATGCAAATGAAAAATAAATACAAACAAGTAGCCAACCAACCAACCAACAAAAACAACAACACCTAGACCATATCAAACATAGACAAGTACAGGTATCATCTTATTAATGAATGTGATGTCATGGATGAATATGACCCTGTCCATGTATAGGGACATGCCTGAATTCAGGCATGTACCTATACATGGATAGGGTCGTATTCATACCTTTCCATGTATAGAGAGAAGCCCAAATTCAGGCTTGTCCCTATACATGGACAGGGTCATGTTCAACCCTACAAGCAGGTGGTCCGAGTAATTTATAGTTTAAAATTGTTATACTGATAGTTTTACTAGTTTAGAAGGTTGACGGGGCCGTATTCGACCCTGTCCATATACATGGACAAGCCCGAATTGCTCTGAGATGCATGATAATCACATGATTAAAATTGATAATGACTCTCAAGGGCCCTAATGGAATTCAAAATAAGATTTAGAGGGTGAAGTTCCCAATAGCTTCTCAAAAGATACATAACAATTATATCTTAGTATGTGTTTAGGCAGTTTCTCTGCCTCCCCAATAACACTAGTTTATGGATCCTTCATATAAATATAGTTGCATGCATTTAATTCCTACTAAGTGAACTTACGGATTATGGTTTACCAAATTGTTTTTTCTATGAAATGAATAGTTGTCATAGCACCACATAAGAATGAGTAAAAAAAAGAGAGAATTCAAAACAATAAGGTCAATCGTAGTGCTAATTAAATGGCATCTATATCACTCATTAAATGATAGACATAACCATACTAAAAATTTAGATTAAAGAACAACATATTTATAAACTAAATAACATCCATACTAGACCTTAATAGCAATTGTATAACACATTAATCACAACTATAGTATACATTAATATCATTTGTACTTTGCCTATATAGCATGCTGTAATATTCACTGAAAATGACAGTTCAATTATTGTAGAAAACCAACCTTCATCAATGTTAGCATCTGTCCTGCATTTTTTTCTAGCTAAACCTTGAAAACTAGGCATTCGGACTATTATAAAATTTAAATAGAGCTTATGGGTGCCATTATTCCTATCATATTCACACTTTTTTCACTTCCCTCTATAATTACAGTACCTAAATGCAGTAAATTACTATGATAAAAGAAACCAATATTCACTAATAAATGCATCAAATGCCCCATTATAAATGCAACACCTAAATGCAGTAAATTCCTATGATAAAAGAAACCAATATTCACTAATAAATGCATCAAATGCCCCATTATAAATGCAGTAGAGTTTCCATTACAAATCTACCACCTCTCTCTCTCATTAGTTGTGGTTCCTCTCTCATAGATGTAGAAGTTTCAGTCCTAAATATTGCCATTTCATATTTCACAAATTTGCACAAGGATATTCGCCTAATAACTGTAGGAAAACCAACCCCAATCATGGTTGGAAAGTCTGAGCCCCTCTTTCAGACTATGCTTTTCCAGTCTCAGGGTGTCCCCTAGAGGTGTATGTTGCCATCAAAAGGATGTCCATGTACAAGGATGGGCTCGAATTTGGGCCTCTCCCTATACATGGACATGGTTGTATTCGACCATGTCAACCTCTTCCTAAGGTTGAGTTCGAATACAACCCTGTCCATGTACAAAAATTCCATGTTCAACTGAATACTTATACATTCAGTTTGTAAATCCAAAGGTTAGTTATGAATTATAATGGACTCTTTGATGCAGAAAATTTATATTTCAGATTGTATTTGTGCATTTAAATTTGAATTCTGTACTTTAATTTTTGCTTAAAATTCATTCTTTCTTTGCAAATCTGATTGCAACTTACTTCACACATCACATAAATTCAAATATGAAAACTCTAATTAGTGTGGGTTTTCTTTTTTTTGGTTAAGTACCAGGTTGAGATAATGTGCGATTTTTTCTCTTCTGCAATGGTCTATGAGACCTAGGAGTAGTTAAGAAGAGCATGATCAGATTATTGATTTTCCTTTGGTTTTTTGGTGTATTTTGTTTTTGGTTAAGTACCAAGTTGAGATAATGTGTGATTTGTTTCTCTCCCGGGATGCTCCATGAGACATATGAGTAGTTAAGAAGAGCATGATCACATTATTGATCTTCCTTTTATGTTGGGATGATAAAATATTATAAGTAAATATTATGAGAATCATGTGGACATTTTGTCATTAAATAATAACTTAATTGTTGACTTTGTCTTGAAATCACCTTTGCTTGACTTACGCCCCCTTAATTGTTGTGTGGGTTTTTGGTTTTGTGCTTTATTTAAACAAAGTTATCCGCCTTGGCTTTGGAAGAATTTAATTGTTGACTTCGTGTTGAAACCACCCTTGCTTGATTTATTCCCCCCTTAATTGTTGTGTGGGGTTTTGGTTTTTTTCTTTGTTTTTTCCTAAAGAAAGTTAGCTACCTTGACTTTGCATCACTTCTCTTGACTTGTTTTTTTTCTTATTGATTTTTATGATTTAACAATAAATATTTTTTGTTATAAAATATTATTTGTTTAAATTATTTAATTATTTAATTGTGTGGCTAAAAACCCTCTAGGATAGTTCTTCTTGGTCTTTTACATCTTTTTGGAGATCTCTTCTTGGTTATTGTTTGGGGGTTTTGGTTCTACTTCCTGGTGTCGCCCTCCTCATTTTTTTGTTGGTGTCACCCTCTTTATCTTCTTGCTAATGCCACGTTGTGCATGTTGTCGTTATCTTCTATTGTTGGTGCCACTGGTGTATGTTACTTGTTAGTCTATTGATATTTTACCCTAAAAGTTCTTCTTGGCAATTTGTTCCATGTTTCATGATGAGATTTGCCCTGAGGGTTTGATCAATGATCCCTTGAAGATTTTTCTAAGAACATATCTAAGAGATAGAAACAACATATCATGTAATATTGTTTCTTGTTTTAGTTTTAAGTAAATTTTTTGTTAGTGATTTGTTTTTTCAATGATTGTAAAAAATATAGTTGTTCTAGTTTTTTCAATATATGTTTGCAATGCTGTGAAGTTGTTATAAATGCTTAAATGCTTGTGTTATAAATTTAATATTTCCATTTAATGTTTCTATAACTTATTAAATTTCATATTCATGAATTTTCAAAGGATATATATTGAGGAGAGATGTCGATACAAGAATCTCCAAACATTCTGTGTAAACACTCTAGGCTATCCCAAGAAGGAAGAAGATGAGCCCCTTCTTTGAATGAGACTCCGAGTGACCAACGAAAATCTAGTCAGAGGAGGAGATTATCAAACGATTCTGTGAATATATCATCTCGAGAATGTTCTCAAACAAGTGTTATATATGCAACATTCTTAGATAGGTTGCACATTGATACTCTTACACCCGAGAATGTAGGGAATACATCAGGATAAGAAAATATTTTTGGTAATTTTCTTAAATTTTGTATTTTTGTGTATTTATGTTTATGTTATATATATATATATATATGTGTGTGTGTTTTATAATTTTTTTTTTTTTTCTTATGTTAAATTACGTTGTTTAATATTGTAATTACTTTCAAATGTGTGTGTAGACAATGAGTTTAATGCGAGGGAAGACAATGAAAGAGAGAGTGGGTGTCATGAATATTTGAATGTTGGTGAAGAGGGTGAAGGTGGATTTAAGAGGCGTTATCAAGAAACACAAGATTACATGCTTGCGTCCACCTATCCTTTGGATGTTGGTGATGACCTTCCCTGGGAAGGGATTACTGAAGCAATCACCCTTGAGCGATGCTCAAGTGTTAAAAGAAGGTTTGAAAATGATTTGAGGAGATGGGATTTCCCTCGAGAGAGTGAAATAATTTTGGATATTGTTTTGCATTCATTTAAAAGCTTTATGGATGCATATCAAAAGATGGGGCCAACAACTGATAGTTTTATTGATTTGATGAGGAGACAAAAGTTGGAGGTGATGGGCTCTGATAAATGGGACATAGTAAAAAATTAAGTTTCAAAAGAAAACATAATTTATATGTTCAATTTCAAATATGGGCCAAAGTGAAAGATGTTGAAGGTGCAATATTTTAAGCACCCCAACATAGCAGGACATATTTATAATAGATTTTTGGCAGCATATGAGAAATTGTCGTGGAATGATGAGGTTCCACATTATTTTTCTACACACTTTTATGCAAAGTTTTTCATGGACATGCACCCTGATTATACTAGCCTACCGTCCGATTATTATGGGTCTAGTAAATGAAACACATATGATCGAAAATGGGCATATCAAAATGCGACATTGCAGAGGCCTCCATGACCTTTAGTATCTCTCCCAACATGAGAATTTTTCTCACATTCAGAGTTGCGAGCTTCATTAGAGGTTTGAAAATAAGCTAGGAATGCAATCAGGGAAAATTTGGAATCGATTTTTTATTGTGTTGATGTCGATTTGAACCGTCAGAGAGAGGAAGCCAATTCTTGAGCCATTTTTTTTTATAAAACATATGAGGAGTAAGATATCATGTCATTAGAATATATTAAGGAGTATGTAAAAAAAAATCGTAATGGTTGGAAGGAGGTCATTCAGAATGATGAACCAAACAATGGATTGGTATGTATTCTATTTAGTAAATTTTTTACGCATTTGAGGATAGTTTACTTTTAGTTCTAGATCTATATGCATTTCATTGTATCTATAGAAATAATTGAGTTGTCATTATCATTAATTACAGTTTGGAGATATGTTAAATGAATCTCCAGTAAATAGGGGACTTGATTCCACAAGTTAAAATTTGGATGGGTTGAATCAGGTATGTGTTTTTTAATATCCACATATGAGCACTTTAGTTTTCCAATATCCAATATTTTGAATAAGATCAACAACATGACATTTATGATTTTTTATAAATGTGAACACATTTAATCCTAGATTTAGTTCTTAGTTGTGTTGTTCACGGATCCCTATTCCATCTCCTACTACTTGTGCAGCCTTGGACCAATTCGCAATGGGAGAGTTTTAAGAGGGTGGGAGTTCACATGTATCATTGCATGTTGAAAACAAATTTATTTATATATTAAAATTGCAAATTGTCATTTAAATTATTAATTTAAAAGAATAATTTCTTAACAATATTTAATTTATTGAATATTAGGGTATGGTGGGTATAATTTATTGATATTCAGGTTGGCACATCATAGGCATTACATGATTCAAAATTTAAAACTACAATTTAATGTGTTAAAATCATTCAAATTTAATTTTCAAATTTTCAAATTTGAAATGTGTTATATAGAGCAATGTGGAGAAGAGAGTGTCTGAGAGTGTGCTTGAACAAAATGTGGAGAAGAGAGTGCAGGATATTGTGATTGAAGAGGATGTGTTCATACCTGGGAAGGATGCGTTTATTCATGATGATTCATAAATTTATGTTCATTGCAAAATAGTGAGTTTTAATTTACTTTTATGTTGGGCTTTTATATAAAACGGTTCAAGCTTATTTTTGTTGAATAAGCTTAAATTTTTTACTTTTTTCAAATTTTTGTTTTCTCAAATTTTTAGTTTAGCCTTTCCTATTCATAGGGTTACTAAACTAGTGTCTATATAACTTTTCAACGCTTTGATCAATTATTTTGAAATATATAGAACCCCTATATAAGCTTATGGTTGTCTAAAATGGTACATTCAATCTTATTTATGTTTAGATCATGATGAAGACCTAATTTTGAACTTGAAGATTTGATTATTTGAGAACAAACTCCATCCCACATCAGAAAAGGGGAAGTTTCTAAATTTTCTTCAATTGCATTCCTTGCCTTCTTGTCCAAGAATGGCGTAGTATGGAAATTTGTGTTTTCTGCATACAACGAAGTGAATTCCTTCTTGTTAGGGTATTGTCAAACTCTTAACTAAATTGGTTACTAACCACAAAAACCAACATTCAAGTAGATTTACAAATAAGCTACGTAGGTGCATGATATCACTTATGTTTAGATTATGACGAAGGTATATTTCAAAGAGCATTTGATTATATGTAATATGAATACATCCTAAAGATGAAAGATTTAAATGGTTTTTGAGGAATGACTTAATATATGTGCAGATTTGAGTTTTCTTCATGTACATGAAATATTATATGAGAACATCTATTCCACCACAGAAAGATGAGATTAGTATTTTCTAGAAGAATGGTTTTTAAAATGGATATTTCTGAACTTTCATAGATATAAGTAATTTCTTCGAAGAATGACTTAATATGGAGATTTATGAGTCCTTTAATTTGAAAGGGAATTTGAGAAAATTTGATTATATGAGAACATCTATTCCACTACAGAAGAGGAGAGAAGTATTTTACTGTTGAGGAGATAAGTATTTTACTGCTGAGTAAATAAGGTCACCTGGCATGAGAATTTCGCATGAAGGATCTGGGACTTTATCCACAAGGAGATAAGTATTTTATTGGAAGAATGACTTAATATGGAGATTTGTGAACTTTCTTCATACACAAATATATTTATTTTCAGAGTATTATCTAACTCTGAACATAAAAATTGGTTACCAAGAACACAATTTTTCTCTTTAAAAATTTGTAAGATTTTAGATAAGATTTTACATTGTTCAGATCATGTATGCTTAATGTGGAGAGTAATTATTTTGGAAGTTTTGGAACTTTGTGATGGAAGTTTGTTTTAAAAAAAGTGCCCAAAAAGTGTAATGAAAAGAGAGCGATAATCGTAAATCTATGGAACTCAAGTTGGGTATGTTATTATTTCTTATTGTTTATTTAATATTTAGTTAAAGTATATATGTTAATATGTGTTATTTATTTATTTTATTGTTTTTAATTGGTACAGATGTTTACATTATATTTGGTGGAAAGGAGTATGTTGAAGGATGAGACTTAACTCTTTTGGTATGTATATCAATTTTTCTTTAATCACAACTTGTTTTATTTATCTAAAATGGTACATGTGTACATTTTATTTTGAATTTGTAGATATATTTTATTGTAAATTTTTTAATTTTGAATTCGATGAATGTTTTCTTTTGCAGGTATGAAGTGATCTATCTTAAAGAGATGTCTTAGAGTCCAGAATTTTGGAGTTAAATGTCTTAGTTTTTGTTATCATCCTAAAATGGATGTGGAACCTATGTATTTGGCGGTGTAACTATTCAAACTTTCATTATATATATATATATATATATATATATATATATATATGGAACTAAAAATATCAATTTATTGTCTCATCTTTGATTTCTCTTATATTGTTTATGATCGTGAAAGGATAATTTATGTTTTATGATACTCTGTCGAAACTAAAAATGTTTTATTTCATTTTATTTATAAACATCATTGTACTATTTGAAGTAGAGTTGATTCTGTATATAGTGGAGCTGATTGTGTAGTGATGGGAGATTTGGGTAGTTATCAAATTATAGTTTCTAACTTATAATTTAAATTTTGTTTGATTTGTACTATGTGAAGTAGAGCTGATTTTGTATACAGTGGAGTTGATTCTGTAGTGATGGGAGATCTGGGTAGTTATCAAATTATAGTTTCTAACTTATAATTTAAAATTTGTTTGATTTCTAAATATGGTTGAAATAGTCAAACAAGTCATCAAATTTTATAGTTTCCCACATTGGAGCCCCTTATCCCAAACAACACTCAGAGATGAGGGTTGAGGACTAGAGGGTTGCTCGAGTTAGATTTCATACTTCTCAATTTCCTCCTATTAATAATATTAGAATGGAAAAAACAACAAGCAATATTGTATATTAAAAATATATGTGAAAACATAAAAATAAAGTTTGAGTCCATGGTGATGAAAAATTAGTATAAGACTATTGAGATAAAAACCAATTTTCATTGGGTGATATGGGTTTTATTCCATTCCATTCAAGTGATAATGAATCGAGTTTAACAATGCAAATTATAAATTTAAGTATATTTATCATTGAATCAATCTAGGCCCTTCCTTTATTTTGATAGGGCGTAGACTCCTATCAATCCAAAATTTAGTAAAAACTATGAACTCAAAATTGAAAATTCACAATGAAATGATAGTACATAACTAAACTGGTTATGTTCATCCTTGGTTTCTTTATTGAAAATTCACAATGAAATGACATTCCAACACTAAACTAGTTATGTTAGTCTTTGGTTTCTTTTCGAGATTTTAATATATTTATTCAAGAAAATGTGAAATAAAATTATGTACTTTAAAATAAAAATTGAAATAAAAACATGATTTAGAACCTATTTTAATATGTAAAATTAATCCCCGGATGGGGTGTCACACGGGGCATCGTGGCAGGGAATGGAGGCGGGTACAGAAGGCCATGGAACGGCGACACATGCCGGGCATGTGCAGCAGGCCGCCACCCCACCTGCTATTTAACTGTTTTAACTCATACATGAAGCGCATTCACGCCAATGTCCTTTCCCTGCAGTTTCAAACGAGCCGCGATATTATGGCGATTGATATTATTTCGTCTCTGCTGTTAGTCGGTATCCTTCTCCCGGAGCCGAATTATCACCCTGCTACTCTGCGACTCTGCGACCAACTCCGCTCCACCCTCTTCTCCTCTGCGACCTCCGCTCCACCTGCGCTCAACTCCGACTGCTCCACGACTCGGCCTCGAGGCAGACCTCGGCGAGGTGCACCCTGGAGGCCTCGGCGTCCTCCGCTCTCCTCCCCGGACTCTTCCTCAGACAATTCTCTTCCCCACCTCCGCTCGGCTTCCTCGCAGGTAACCCTGCATCCCCCGCAACCTGGGTCCATGGCCATCATACCCAGCACCTCAATTATGCTTCGTCGGCTCCTCCACGACCCTGGCCCATCCCAGCCCCTCGATAGCACTTCCAGCCTCGGCCAGGCATCTCAGCAGACACCCAATTCCCCAGCTCTCGATGGCCCCGCCTCCATGGACACAGCACAATGCAGGGACAGTGTAGCCAGACTGTACTCCGTGGCCTACGAGCTCCAGCAAGAGGTTACAGACTTTCACCACCGGGTGGAAGCCATGGAGATAAAAGTGACCAACCTTCTCCAACTTCTGGAGTCCATGCACGAAGCACTCTGTCCGAACTCAGAGGGAGAAGCTGTTGCGGGAGACCCCGAAGGTGAGGAGACTCATCCACCAGGCGAAAGACGGGATGCAGAGACGCAGGAGGACACGGCCGAGCTCACTGAGAGCAACCAGGGGCACGATGCGCATGGAGACGACGGGCTTCTGGACGACGCGAAAGCGCCGGGACTTGGAGATCCCCCTGCCACTTAGACAAGTGGCTAGCCAGGTGTCTAGATGTTTTGTTGTATTAGATGTCTTAGCCAGGTGTCTAGCTATCTTCGTCTCTTTTTCCAGGTGTCCAAGAGTATGCGTTGGTTTTAGTTTACATGTGGCACTGCCAGACTTTACATGTTTTGGTTTCAGTTTACGTGTTTGTATATGTGGCAACTAGCCCATGACTGGAAAACCTATGGTCAGCGGGTCGGCTGGACTGGTTTCCTCCGAGAGGAGGCAGTCCAGTAATTTCGGCCCGGCTGTAAACTAGACTGCTGACTCTGTTAGTTCCTTTTTTGTTTTTTGAAGCTTAATATAATTACTGTATTTACAAAAAAATATGTAAAATTAAAATATACTTTAATATAAGTATGTGATTGTCATTAAAATTTATATTGATATAAATTTTGTATTTATCGAAAAGGGTAGAAAATGGTTGATGGAAATTATCAATCCTCTGCACATTGGAAATATTCACTAATGTCATTAATATGAAACCTACCATTAATGGAAGTATTCACTATGAAAGTCCAACACTAAACTAGTTATGTTAGTCTTTGGTTTCTTTTCGAGCTTTCAATATATTTATTCAAGAAAATGTGAAATAAAAATATGTACTTTGAAATAAAAATTGAAATAAAAATATGTACAGAGTGTCAGACGGAGTGTCAGATGGAGTATTGAACTGAGTGTCAGATGGAGTACCGGGCGGAGTGTCGGATGTAAAAACGAGCTGCGATTTTTCCTTGTGAAACACAGAACGTGAATTAGTTTCCTGAAATCATTAAAACATGTTGAATTACACTCAAAACCATCATAAAACATGAATCATGCATACCTGGTATGAATCATGGTGATTTAACACAAAAAATATTCAAAACTCTTCAAAATAGGAAAATACATATACACATTTGGTCAAAAAGGATCCATTCAACATCATTATATTAACCATATCATAGGCCCAATGTTACCCCCACACCTAAGATTTTGCAGGTCCCACTGCAAACAAAAATGAATCACCCAACATGACTAGATTTGCGAAGGAGGGGGTGGATTAGATTTAGAATCTTCTCCCCCTTGCACGGGGGATTTTGTCTTAGGCCTTTTGCGATGTTTCAATTGCATCTAGAGACTATTATTGGTGGCAATCATATCATCAACCAAACACTGTAGATATGTAACGATCCCTTCTTCGCGACTACAAGCAAAGAAGAAGTGTGAAATTGTTTTTTTTGTGTGTGTTTGAAAGGAAATATGGTGATGACAACAACAATTAACCACAAAACTGATGACGAACGCAAGCACATATTCCAGGCAACAGGCTACTATGACTCCACACACAAGCACCAAGGAAACTGGGCAAAACATGCGTAGAACCACAAGGAGGAACGACTACCCGCCCAATGAAAACAAGACACACCTACAAGCTAAGGGACAACCTCCCCCTCCCGACACAACATACTTGATGAACAAGACTAGACCTCAAGGTACATGCACCAAACACAAAAAGGTGTTCCATCCATGCGCCTAAGGCAATTTACAACACTCGACAACACTCACACAGAACGCACCGACTCCATCCTAGTTCTAGATCACCGCCATCCAATAGGGTTAGCCATGATCCCTTCATCAGGAATCATGCCGTACCTAGGTAATAGACGTGTCAATAACCTTGGTACAACACATCCTATTGGACTGAGGACTCTAGATAATCCGACGCGCTAGGAGGCGAAACAATTGACACTAGACTGCACCCACACCCCAACAATAGGTCGATGAGACACAAGAGGACGGCACAAGGAAGACGCTAACCAACACAAGACTTTGTCAACAACACACCATTAATCATGTCTAAAATATTCAATACTGACCATCTAATTTAACATTAAAAGCATATCAAGGAGCAAGTCGAAATCATAGTTGGGTCATCCATGTAACATCAATTTAACCATAAATGCAAATCAAATTTAGCCAGCTTAATTAAGTTAATACTAATACTATAACCATAGCTACATTCTAATTGAAAAGTCAGTTTAATCAATGTTAAAACTAAAGGACAAGACTTTTGTAATTTAGTTAAAGGGTTGTCTAAAGAATTTAATGGTTGTCTCATCAAATGAAGAGGTTGTCTAAATATGCTAATCATTTGTTGTATAAAGTAAATATAACTTCCAATGTTGCAACTAAGGTATACATTATTCATGGGCTATCAATTAAAAAAAACAGAAGACGCGTAGATGACAAGTCATTGGGCTAACTAGGTAAAACACGACCTGAATTAGAATGCATTTCAATCAAATTAGAGAAGGGTTGTCAATAAGTGACAAGCGTTAACATAGGTGAGAGTTAAATACCATCAACTCAGGAATATAAAAATAAAAATGCAATCCTAACAGGCCATCAATAAATGAAGCATACTCTTAAAAAGGGTAACAAAGCAGACCCAATGTAAGTCTGAACACAGTGCAGTCCAAGTGACCAAATTCCAGGCAAACAGGTGACTAAGGCTGTCTCAAAAGAAAAAAAAAATGTGCATAGACACACCACCCAATGGAACTATAAAATCGATGTGGTTAAAAATGTAATCGTAAATCTAGTAAATACAATTGCCATGCCATTAAGCATGTCGTTGTACCTTATTCACCATGGAATGGAAATATATTTTTTTCTTTCATTAAATAATAAGCAAATCGCTGCACCCAATGAACCAGAAGGGAATTACATATTTTCTGTCATTGATAAATAAGCAAATCGTTGTACATTAACGAAAAATAATTTCGCATTGCCATTAAATACAAATCGTAAATGCCATTAACTAAAATCGTAGACACAATAATACCATTTCCTTTCAGTTACTCGGGAAATCAACAAGGAAACGACACAGTAAAGAAATTTTGATTTCACTCAAGGAGAAGCTCGCTGTCAAAACGTCTTCAACGAATTTAAAAGAATAAAAAATATATATAAAAACACAGTCAAAATTTAAGGCAAACAGTGGCCATTCAACAACAAAACACAGTCATCATTAAATGAGAATTTTGTGGTCATTCTAGCGGCAAACTCAGTCATTAATTAAGGGAAAATTCATGGTCATTCCAGCGGAAAACCCAGTCAACATTTAATGGCGAAATCATGGTCCAAATCGTGGTCATAATTAAGAATGACATTACCAATATATAAAATGTTGGGCGTATCTAAGGAACTTTTAGTAACACGGTTTAAGAAAATAAGTCTCTGTGCATACAATTAGAGAAAAACGTGAACCCTACATATTTTTGGGTGAATGCTAATCAATTAAAACTCACTTAAATTACAACGCTGCTAACACAACAGGGAAACACAAGCTTCCAAGGAAATTTTTCTATCAGTTAACATAAGTTTACTGCCCTAAATATTAAAACCACGCAGTCATTCGATAGATAGATTCGTTTCCATTTTGGTTATAAAACTCGATGTCCAAAAGCCAAATATAATCGATGTCCAACAAGAACGTTTCGGTACACTACCACACGAATTTCTATCAAAAATGATAACGTTGTCTAAAACTATAAACATGGGCTCCTTATATAATTTGCTCATGATAAAATCATACATGAAAAAAAATCAAATTGTAGATCGTAGTCACCATGTAAAATGGTAGTCCATAATTAAGGAATCTCAGTCAGTAAAATAAAGAAATCACAGTCCATACACCAAACAAGCGCTAGAATTAGTGTAATAATGCAGACACATAAAATAATAAAACAAAAACAATAGTAAGAGAAGCACAAAGATCCATGGTAAAAGTCATTGAAATGACCGCAGAGGTTCTGTCAGCCCAAGTGTAGATAAAATCCAAGGTTAAGCCCTCAAGGTGCGGAGACAAAAACAAGTGCAGAGATAAACCAACAAGGACACAAAGAAATCCATACACAAAATTACTTTTGCTAGAAGGCACAAGACAAACAATCAGCCAAGGACAAACAACAGAGGTAGACAGCTGATAGGAACATCCTTCACTCATCATTCATGCACATAAAAGAAGGGCGTTGATATCCATAGGTCTATTAATGCCGAAGCAACGACTGTAGATCAGGCTCCTGGTCGACTGCTCAAGCGAGGACTGATGAGCTAGGGACAAAAGGAAAAAACAACCGCAATCATCACAAATCAATAAACCATAGGGCGGTCAATACATGCCAGGAATCTAAGGCCATGGGAGTCAATCAATCATCGAGCTAAAGGATATGGGAAAAATTCAGTCATCAACTAGAATTCTAAGACAATCATTTTCCTTACCCAATTAAACATGCAGATCTAAAAACATAAATCATACTAACAATCTACCATGCAAAAATAAAGGAAGCGTACCGTTTCCCAATCGCCCGCTCCAAGTTGATGTCCCTCATGCTTCGGGAAACTCCCGCTTGTCGAACGATGAGACTTCACCGGTACCTCCCAACCAACGATAGGGGTACTCTTCTTCACCCTTAGCCCCCCACGCCGCAAAGGGGCCACACACACTATCCAGAGAATCAACTAGCTCCCAGCGCGCATCGCAAGGCTGACCTACCACTCCTCACCAAGATGGGTATCCCAACTCCCACAAGCTAAGTCAGTCAAGTATAGATTTCTGCAGTGTAACGTTACACAAAATAGAAGAGATCCATCATCATTTTCCTCCCTCCATTATATAGAGTTTCAAAGTCCCTTACTTTCCCAAAATCCCATTTTATTTAATGTTTAATAAATTAATTCATAAAAATCCTCCCCATATATGTATCACCCATCCCCTTCAATCCTCCATAAATTAATTTCATTAATTAATTAATTACCCCTATTTCCCTCACTCACCTAAAGGCACTCCTAGAATCACTCCTAGGTGTCCCCATATCCCCTTACAAGTTTAATGACTTTCCTCCTTATTAAATTTACTAGTTGAGTTTAAATTAGAAAGTTCTTAAATGCTAGAGACCTTACTAAGTTAGACTATCTGCTTTTTCCTTGAGTTTCCCCTTTCTTTTTTATGTTTCCTTCTTTTTCCTAGTTTCCTATTTATTTTAGATTTCCCTCTTTCCCCTTTTTATTTAAACTCAAAAAGGCATGTGCATAAACTTACCCTTTTCCCTTTTTCTTTTGAATGAATACATTTTTAATTAGCATAATATAGTAAAACAATTATTTCCCCTTTTTAAATTTTATCCCAAAAGATTTTTGTAAATCAATTTAATTTCTTACCCCCTTCTTGTCACAATATTAATGAATATTATCATCATTATTTATTTTATTTTTATTTTTATTTTTATTTATATATAGAGATATTTTTATTTTTATTTTTAACTAAATAGATACAATTTTAACACCAGTATAATTTAGACCTAGACTTTGTTTTCCTAAGCTGGGTGACATTTTAATAGGGGAAAAGTTTTAAATCTTCCTTAACACGTTATTCATCCTAAATCCATCTAGGTTTATCAAAATATTAAATAACAACGTGACATTCCCTTTAGGACACACTAGGTGCTCCAAGGGTGTCACTCGCCTCTTTTCGTTTCTCTTGCGCGATGTTCCCTTCAGGACGCACTTCGTGCTCCAAGGGTTCCACTCACCTCTTTCCATTTTTCTTGCGTGACGTTCCTTTCAGAACACACCACGTGCTCCAAGGGTGCCACTCGCCTCTTGACTGACTTGGTAGACATCAAAAACTCCTAGAGTCAATATTCCTCCAGGTGATCTTGTGGGAGACTAAGGGATTCTACGGAATAAGGCCCCTGCCTTATTGTGTGCCCCTTAGAATCATCGTGAGAGACTGTCGCAGTCTACCCTCATGACATCGTGGGTCCTCTCAAACTAGGTAATCGTTAACCTACAGTTTGAGCCACGACGAGAGTGCTAGTAGGTTGTGGCAGGGCTGTTTTCCACACCTCTCCCTCAACAAATCTGATATTCTTGCGTGACCCCTCTACGCCACATGTGAGTTTGGTCGAAAATATATCGTCAGCCAACATCATCAACGAATCATGTCAAAAATATATCCATAATCATATCATCTAATCAGATGCATAAATATCATATATATAACAAACAAAACCTAATATTTCACTCCTCGACTCGATCTGGAGTCCAAGGGGTTCCATCGATGCATCTTCATCCTCGAGGTCCAAAATCTTGCACACTCAGTAAAACCGAGTCAATAGTACCTGTCTATGTTAATGGAGAAAAACAACATGTCATCAACCCATAACACCTCATAATCAAAATCAAATGCTTAACAGTATAATAATCCGGATCACTTGCAAGCAAGTGTCCTCAAAGAATAAGTTCACTCAGCGCATGCAAGAGAGGGATGTTACCTACACCATGGGTGATTTTAGGGGCGAAATTTCGCTTAGGGGCGAAATTAAAGGGGTTCCAAATTTTTATTGGGTGTTTTTTTTATATTGGAGTGGTGTTTTTAAAATTTTATTTTTTGTCCTTAATTTATTTAAAAAAAAAATAGTATAGAGGGTTAGCCCGGGTTTTTATGAGGGATAGAAGAAAAAAAAATGTTTTTCACTACTGTATTTTGGAGCTCCAAGCTTCTATTCGCCCCATTTCCAGAAATACAAAAATTTTTGGTAGCGAATTCGCCCTCACTGTGGATCTCCCGAACTCTCGTATAAATAAACAGCCTCATTACAACATTAATACTCACAGACGTTGTTTATATAATTGTGTTTTAAGGACGGCCTTGAACAATGGGCCGAATATAGGTCAAGATGGGTAGGCCACTCACAGTTTTGTGCCTAGTTGTGCTCTCGTTCCTGTTCAATGTAGTGGAAGCTAAATATGCATTTGAATATATTCATCCTTGTGCTCTCGTAAATACTTGCACGGAGTGTCCAAAGGATACTAGCTACTGCAATCCATTTTCACCTCACTCACAGGAACAATACCGTTGTTGTCCTATCAATTACAAGCCAACTACAGTTGTTGCATGATTCCCCTCGTTCTTCTTCTTATTATTATGTCGTTTGTCATTCTGAAGAGTTTTTTCTCCTTCGATAAATAAATGTGCATGCGAGCCTGAGATTGATAGCTCTAAAAATCCTATGTAGTTGAATTTATTATATTTTTATAATACCTAAATGCTTTAATTGATCATTCAGAGTTTAGCTCATTTCAAATTGATGCAATATAAATAAGGCTATGAACGTAGTTTACATATTCATTTAGCAAAGCACCTATAGTTTGTTTAGCTAGATGGTAGAGAAGCTTTGAAAAAAAAAACCTTCAATGGATTTCATAATTATGAGATATTCAGAAAAATATCATTTTATTGTAGATTTCTTATATCATTTATATTTTCTTTTTACATCTCAATATAAGGGAGATGTATAATTTTTTTATTTCTTGACATGGAGTTGACATATGGTATTTAAAAAAAGTAGTCTAAAAGACTTTTTGTCATTTTTAGGGGTATATTTTTTGATCAAGTTTGTCTTAAATCTGGCCAAAAATTGTTGGAACTGCAGATTTGTGACTGTGTCAGTATATAATTCAGTGCCCTGAAGTTTTTTCAAGGTGCTGAATCCATTTATGCATTCAAAAATGCAATTTAAACAACATAAAATTCATATGTACAAATATATCCATATTTTAAGACAAGTGAAACTAAATACTAAACATATAGTCAACTAAATAGAAGATCAACATTATCGGTTCTCAATATTCACTCAAAATTCCTCCAATTCACTCAACATTCGCTCATGATCACTCTCAAAATGTTTCTTTCACTTCATCCATCCCAGAATCATCTTTCACGTGAAGAGACCTGGCCTTCCAGATGTGCAAACGCCAAACGCCACCTAAAACTCATATGATTGAAATATTGTGCATTATATAAAGAAAATATATGGAAGGCATTCTATATATGGTATTTACAAAGTTCGTTCGATAGTCTTAAAAAGAAGAAAGATAGCCTTGAACTATTTTGTATTTGTCACTGTCATTTTTATCTATATTATAAGTGATTCTAATTGAGTGTTTATGTATATTGTAATATATTTTGATTTTGATGAATTAATCATAATGTTATTTGTTGCTATTTGTGGTTATAATTTTTTGTATGTATGTGATTTGATCATGATTGATGTAATATTAGTAAGTTATTAAGTAGTAATTGTAACTAATTGTTGGTTGAATTTGTATCATG
>JASDQU010108962.1:65687-78769 GCA_032191745.1 Picea mariana | reverse complement strand
GACAAAGACTCAAGAGCACTTATTTTTAACAAAGCCAGTCACCAACTGGATACAGGCCAAGGACGTTCCACCCTACCATAGATTTTGTTGTTCTAAGTATCAATAGCAGGTCACCCCAGAGACAGGGCTATGAATCCACAAGGATGGGTTCCAAGACAACATTCATCTTCCCAAATTAGTTAGCACTCAAGATCACAATGTTTCTCAACACAGAAGAATCCAAAGTCCACTATCTCTCTTATCCGATCCTGTACAACCAAAGAGAGCGAGCGCCCTTCTCTTCCATGCAGTCCCTCAATTTTTCGGCCTCCTTTGAGGGATCCAGTGCATCTAGTCAAGAATCTCAATGATGGAATCCTCCAAGACTCGCAGTTGTGATAAGGATTATCTAAATTTAAATGCATCCATGCACTCCATATTCAATATATTGGTGGAATAAACATCAATTACTTACAATAAGTAAACCATGGCTCTTCTCTTCCCTTAGTTCGGTTTTGATGCCAAACCAAGAGCAAGAATGAATGAGGAACCAAAATGAATGAGTGATTAACTGAACAATTGCACAATTGAACGATTGATTAAACCTAGACAATAAAGAAAAGGCTTATGTATCCAGGTCCTAGTGGCAGTAGTGCACACTCCTTGAGCTATTACTTCACATTTGACTCAAGGCAGGGTGAAACCTCCAAGGGAGAAGCCGAATTTTTTTACCACATACGCACAAGGGTGTTGCTTGGGAATAATTAAACAATAGAGAGGGTGAAATATTCAGGCTTGTTTTATGCTGTAATGGGAAGTAGAAGGGACACCACCCTTTAGGTTATTTTTGGATAGGATTTATATAATAGAAAGGGCCCACTCAAGGTGATATGATAATTGTTATCCAACACAAATCACTGGTGGTTAGTGGTGCACCTTACAGGGAACCACATTGTTTATTTTTGGTAGCTTATGAGGGTGCACTGAGTTGGCATCTACTATCTTATTTTGAGGCTCATTTTACATGAAAACATTCAACAATCATAAATGTCAACATTAGAGGGACTATGTCCTATTCTGGAGAAGCATGAGAGTCCACTCCCTTATTTCTATTTTAAGACCGGTCCATGCATATAATAAGGGTGTTTTTGTGAATAATAACACTTGCACATTGAAAGTCACATAATTCCACTTTTGGATCATTTAGGAAAATGCATAGAGAATTTACATGTTCCATTCTTGAGGAGTTAGTGTCATCCATTCTAGGAATACATGAAGGGTTTTATTCAATAGTTACCAACAACAAAAGAGTGTTGTCCTTCATTGTACTTCTCAAGTTTAAGAGCAATGATTCCAACAAGAGGGTGCTCCATTTGTGGAATTTATAAAATTTAATGATGAGTAAATTTATGGAGTGGGCTTGTCTTTCCTTTAGAAATCTCAGTTACTTGCGAAAACTCTCCATATTTCATTATGAATAACGCTATCTCTAAAGGATGAGCATGTAGTTTAAGGTTTCTAATTAGAGCTTGACAGAAGTGATGGTGAGGATCAAAACATATGAAATTTGTGGTGAAATATAATCAAAATTGATAAAGGGATATGCAAGAGTGTACAATGAGAACCTTGACAAACACAAACCATGATGTTTGCAGCATTGTCTAGAGGATGGAAAAATTATTTTTTTTTTCCAAATATGTAAAATGAGTGTATTATAGATTAACAAATACATTTTCCTATTATTATATATGGTTTTATACTTTATCAAAAAATTCACAAAGACTTTACAAGTTTTTATAATTAAGTGAAAGATTCGCCAAGATTTTACAAGATTTTATAATTCAGTGAAAGAATCGCCAATATTTTACAAGATTATATAATCTACTAAAAGATTCACCAAAAAATTATATATACATATTATATTATTGATAAAATAGCCTTCAATTTTTCCTATGTATCACGGGGATTCGCCCAATTATTATACATATAAATTTAGGGGGGGTTCTTAAAATCACCACTGACATACACCTCCTCTTGGTCTAAACTTCGTCCTGAAGTTTCACAGTATATAAGTGATGAAATAATGTGTATCACAGTATCATAAGTCTATCTATCAAACAAAAATGGAAACTGTTGGCGCATATCATATGTGTCCTCCTAGGTCGCCAAGTGTGGACTATAGTTGTCCCACTGGACCTTGACCTACTCTATTATTCAACATCGTAGGCGAATACGATGATCCAATATGTGGATCGGCTCAGCCGTGAGCACCCCCTCATCTGATACCTACATGGAACTCATGTCAATAACATGTGAAGGATCACTAATATAATGTCTCAAAATAGATACATGAAAAACATCGTGCATACGCCTCAAGGAATCAGGCAAGGCTATTCGATAGGACACGGGTCCCTTTCTTTCCATGATCTTGAAAGGTCCCATGAACCTAGGAGAGAGTTTAGCTCCCTTTCCCAACTTGATCGAACTCTTATGTGGTTTAAACTGTAAGAATACTTGATTGCCAACCTCGTAACTATGGTCGACACAGTGCGCATAGACATAACTCTTTTGTTGATCCTGTGCTTCTTTAATCCTTTGTCGTATTTTGCATTTTATCTTCCATTTATTGGATTGCTTATGGTCCCACCAGGACCCTATCCTCAAGCCGATCCCAACTCAAAGGCATCCAACACGGTTGGCCATAAAGAAACTCGAAAGGCGCCATCTTAATGGTGCTTTGGTAATTGTTGTTATAAGTGAATTATATCAGTAGCAAGAATTCTTCCCAACACTTTTGTTGGTCCATCATGAACATGCACAACATATCCTCTAAGCTCTAGTTCATTCGTTCGGTCTTCCTGTCAGTCTCCGGGTGATACGCAGTAATGACGTTGAGTTGGGTTCCTAAGGCCTCTTGGAAACTCGTCCAAAATCGTCTAGTAAACACCAATCCTTGATCGGATATAATCCTCTTAGGCACGCCATGTAGCCTCACAATCTCACTGATGAAAAATCTAGCTATGTTAGGTGCCTGATACGTCATACGCACAGGAATAAAGTGAGCAATCTTCGTCAGAGAGTCTACTACTACGAAAATCGAGTCATGTCTCCTTGTCATCAGTGGCAAACCAACAATAAAATCCATCGAAATAACCTCCCATTTCGATTCTGGAATAGTTTGTGGTTGTAGTAATCCTGCTGGATGTCTATGTTCATCCTTTACCTACTGACATTCTAGACATCTAGCCACATAGTTGACTATATATTCCTACATTCCCTTCTAGAAGAATAAGGGTTTAAGGTCTGCCCTCATCTTCATGAATCCTGGGTGAGCCATGTATACTGCTCTATGAGCCTCGTTTAGGATCAAACTCCTCAACTCATCGTTTGGTGGTACGCAAATCCAATTTTTAAACCTCAATAATCCATCATCATCAAACGTAAATCCTTCAAATATTGGTACCATCATTGCTTTTTGTCCGATAAAACCCTCGACCTCTTTGTACCAATCATCGTCGCACTATAAAGTTAGAATCTTTTCACCTGGATTCATCTGAAGAGGCAACACTGAAAATATGCGTGGTCTCTGACTTAATGCATCTACCACTTGGTTCATCGTTCCTTTTATGTAAGTAATCTCAAAGTCATATTCGCTAAGCAATTTCTACCAACGCCGTTGTCGCGCGTTTAGGTCGGTTTGCGTAAATATGTGTTGTAGTCCACAAGGATCTGTCTTTAGTTCAATTTTTCGTCCAACAAGGTAGTGTCTCCAAACCGTCAAGGAATATATGATGGCTAACAACTCCAATTCATGTGTCGCGTAGTTCTCCTCATGCCTTCTCAGTTTCCTCAAGATGTATGCAATGACTCGACCATCTTGCATCAAGACTTCGCCTAATATTTCCTTGGATGCGTCAGTGCATACCAAGAAGTCTGCATGCATGTGAGGGACCTTTAGTATCGATGTTGTTGTCAACAAATCCTTGAGCCTCCTAAAATCTTCCCGCATTTATCGGTCCAAACAAACTTCTTGTTCTTCTTTTGCAAATCCGTGATCAAATTTTTTATCTTTGAAAATCCCTCGACAAACCAACAATAGTATCCTGCTAAACCCATGAAGCTATGTACTTACGGGAAGTTCATCGTTGCAGGCCATTCCATAATAGCCTCAACCTTTGCTGGATCCATGACGATACCTTCGTCAAAGATGACATGCCCTAAGTAGTGAATCTTCGATTGATAAAATGAGCATTTGGACAACTTCCCATACAACTTGTGCTCTTGCAGACACTGTAGTACCAAGCGCTAGTGCTCGTCATGTTCCTCCGTTGTCCGAGAGAAAATCAAAATATCGTCAATGAATACTTGGATGAACTAGTCCAAGTACTTGCGGAACACCCCGTTCATCAAACTCATAAATACCCCTGGGGCGGTTTTTAGTCCAAATGGTAAAACAATAAACTCGTAATGACCAAACCTCATATTAAAGGCAGTCTTAGGGACGTCATCCTCCTTAATCTGTAACTGGTGGTATCCTGATCGAATATCGTTTCGCCCTTCATCTGATCGAACAGATCATCAATCCTCAGAAACAGATATTGATTCTTGATCGTTGCCTTGTTAAATTGATGGTAATCAATGCAGAGCCTCCACGAGCCATCCTTCTTTCATATGAAAATAACAGGTGCACCCCACGGTGACATGCTTGGATGTATCAATCCTAGATCCAGCAATTCCTTCAGCTGCATTCTCAACTCCTATAACTCCGGGGTCGACATCCGATAAGGCATTCTAGCTATCGGTTTAGTCCCCAGTTTTAGGTCTATAGTAAACTGCAATTCTCTCTCTGGAGACATCCCAGGTAACTCCTCCGGAAAGACATATGCAAACTCTCTCACCACCAGAAGGTGTTCTAGACATTCCGCTACTCCTTTCTCATTTAATGTAAGGATCGCATAAAGCTTACATCCCTTGAGCATGCTCTTTAGTAGCTGTAAGGAAGATATGAACCTCAGGGAAACTCCCTGGTTCCATCCTACAATCACGTGTCATTTCCCCTCATCATCGACCAAGCTCAACCATTTTGTCTTGCAGTTGAGTATCACCTCATGTGATTCCAACCAGTCCATACCGGTCACGACGTCATAAGATCCTAAGATCGTGACCTACAGGTTGGCCCTGATGACAAACTCTCCCAGGTTAAGAATACAACGTGTAACCTTTCCTCCAACCTTTTGTTTGGCTCCAGAAGCCATATCTACACTCATCCTATTCGACTTCCTTTACCTTAATCCTTTTTAGTTCTGCACTAGAAATGAAACTCTTGGTAGCACCAGGATCTATAAAAATGCTAAGGGTCTGGTCAGTGACGATACCTAACGTCTCGAGCATAGTTGACTAGTGCTCTTCTTGGCGGTTATTCACCACTGCATGAATTTGATGGGCCTTGCCCAAATCTCCCACGGTAGTGGTTCCAGCTGATCCAGGTTCTCTAGTCCTCTCCATTGGGAAGTCGCGTTGGTACTATGGCTCCCCACAAGTCCAATACCCCTTCTTCGATCTAGTACTCCTGGTACCCGAAGTAGAAGATGATGACCCATCGCCCTAGAATCCTGGGCTGTTTTGTTGAACATGCCTAAACTGTTGCTGCTACGGTCAACGTTGTTGTGGTCCTCGATAAGGTGTCTGCTGCTGAGGTGCTGGTCGTCGAGGTGTAGTGAAAGTGGATAACCTATGGAAGCCACGATATCCTGGCATATGTCTAGCTAGTGTTTGATGTTGTTGCACACCAGATGACACCTGCCCTGCTAGTCTCGCTAGAGTACTTCTCTGACCCCCGCTAACAAGCTCCTCCTCTGCTATGAGGGCCTTCTGGATGACATCATGAAAGGTTTGAGGCATCATAATCCTAAACTTTTCACGTATGCTACCATTAAGGCTGAATAAGAACCTATTGACCTTAAGTTTCTCAGTGTTAAGATGCGGAGCATACCAGAGCATCTCCATAAAATGGGCCTCATACTCGAGCACAGTACAAGCGCCATGTCGTAAGGCGTTGAACTCGTTGAGCTGACGCTCAATGAATTCCTCTGATAGGTACCTCTCTCGAAACCTTTCCTCGAACATTTCTTATGTTCAGTTGTGGTAGGAGCATCTTCCACCATAGAAGAGCGATCCCCTGCAGTTGAAAGACCACCATGCGGACCTTCATGTTGGAGGTATAGTCGTGAAGTGAAAAGCACATCACCATATTCTACAACCATGCCTCGGCGGCTGTGCTGTCCAGGGCACCAAAGAACTCAGGCAATTTGACCTTCTCGAGCTCATGGTGAAAGCTACCAGTACCGACTGAAGCGTGCGGTGGACCCTCAGTGGGTGCCGACACTCTAGAATCATCTCTGTCCAAACGACTGATCAATGCCTCAAACATGCGCTGAAAAGATCTCATAATTCCAACCACATCACCCACTGCTATATGCTCCTTCCCGACAACTTGTTCATCTCCCTGGGGGTTAGACCCCTTAAGCATGGATGCTACCGGAGGCATCGCGCCTCCTCCCCTAGGATGTCGTTCTCTGCCTCCATGACATCCTCTAACCATTATTACATGCATGAATACAAGTCAACTTAATTAGAAACAATATAATCAAATCATATCAATGAAAGATGTAGTTATCCCAAGTCGCGGGCTGAACCCGCTCTGATACCAAATGTAATGACCCCTTATTCGGGACTACAAGTGAAGATAAGTGCAATTTTGTTTTTTTTTGTGTGTGTGTTTGAAAGGAAATATGGTGATGACAACAACAGTTAACCACACAACTGATGATGAACACAAGCACGTAGTCTAGGCAACATGCTACTATGACTCCACGCACAGGAACTAGGGAAACTGGGTGAAACATGCGTATAACCACAAGGAGGAACGACTACCCGCCCGACACAAACAAGAAATTCCTACAAGCTAAGGGACAACCTCCCCCTCCTGACACAATGGCCTTGACAAACAAGACTAGACCTCAAGGTGTGCACACCAAATCAAGGAAGGCGTTCCATCCATGCGCCTAAGGCAACTTACAATGCTTGACAACACTCACATAGAACGCACCAAATCCGGCCAAGTTCTCGATCGCTGCCATCCAATAAGGCATGACATGATCCCTTCATCAGGAATCATGTCGTCCCCAAGTCATAGATGCGTCAATAACCTTGATACAACACATCCTCTCTAGATCGAGGACTCTATATAAATCCATGTAACATCAATTTAACCATGAATGCAATTTAAATTTAACCATCTTAATTAAGTTAATACTAACGCTATAACCATAGTTACATTCTAATTGAAAAGTCAGTTTAATCAATGTTAAAACTAAAGGACAAGACTGTTCTAATTTAGTTAAAGGGTTTTCTAAACAATTTAGTGGTTGTCTAATCAAATGAAGAGGTTGTCTAAATATGCTAATCATTTGTTGTATAAAGTAAATATAACTTCCAATGCTACAACTAAGGTATACATTATTCATAGGTTGTCAATTGAAAAAAAATAGAAGATGTGTAGATGACAAGTCATCGGGCTAACTAGGTAAAACATGACCCAAATTAGAATGCGTTTCAATCAAATTAGGGAAGGGTTGTCAATAAGTGACATGCATTAACATAGGAGAGATTTAAATAACATCAACTCAGGAATATAAAAATGACAACGTAGTCCTGGAAGGCCTTCAATAAATGAAACATACTCCTAAAAAGGGTAACAAAGCAGCCCCAAGGTAAGTCCGAACACAGCGCAGTCCAAGTGACTAAGTGCCAGGCACACAGGCGACTAGGGTTGTCTCAAAAAAAAAAAAAAAGTGCACAGACACACCACCCAATGGAACTATAAAATCGTTGTGGTTAAAAACGTAATCGTAAAGCTAGTAAATACATTTGCCATGCCATTAAACAGTTCGTTGTACCTTATTCACCACAGAATGGATATATATATTTTTCTTTCATTAAATAATAAGCAAATTGCTGCACCCAACACACCAGAAGGGAATTACATATTTTCTGTCATTGATAAATAAGCAAATCAATGTACATTAATGAAATATAATTTCACATTGCGATTAAATACAAATCGTAAATGCCATTAACTAAAATAGCAGACACAATAATACCATTTCCTTTCAGTTACCCGGGAAATCAACAAGGACACGACACAGCGAAGAAATTTTAATTTCACTCAAGGACAAACTAGTTGTCAAAATGTCTTTAGCGAATTTAAAAGCATAAAAATATATATAAAAACACTGTCAAAATTTAAGGCAAACAATGGCCATTCAACAACAAAACACAGTCATCATTAAATGGCAATTTCATGGTCATTCCAATGGCAAACTTAGTTATTAATTAAGGGAAAATTCGTGGTCATTCCAGCGGCAAACCCAGTCAACACTTAATGGCAAAATCATGGTCCAAATCGTGGTCATAAATTAAGAATGACATTAACAATATATAAAATGCTAGGTGTATCTAAGGAAGTTTCAATAACATGGCTTAAGAAAATAAGTCTCTGTGCATAAAATTAGAGAAAAACGTGAACCCTACATATTGTTGGGTGAATGCTAATCTGTAATGTTCCTGACTTGGCTAGTCTAGGAAATGTTGCTAATGTGTGTGTAGGATCAAAGGTTTACAACATATAAATGATCATACAAATAATAAACGCGACAAAGGACTGCAAATTTTGTATTATGATATCTCTGTGGATTACAAAATGGCCGAATGCAGCTAAATAAACTGACAATACTCGACTAGATCAACATACAAAGGATATTAGCCTGAATACAAATAGGCAACTGTGGCTGAATTAAATAACAACACTCGGCTAGATCAAAAGACAAAATGATCTTAGCCAGAATAAAAATAAACAACTAAAAGATAATACCCGGAATATGGGAGCACTGTGGAATCAATGAAGAATGATGGAAGACCTGGATGATCTTCCTGGTGACTAGGGTGTGTCTTTCAACATCAAAATCATCCAGCTGGTGTCTTCCTCCTGGAATACATAGAACTATCTCTCCTGAGATGCGCCTCTTCTCCTCAATGACAAGTCATAATCTGCATAATCCTGAATTAGGTCGCTGACCCTTCCTTTATAGCTTTCCAAAACCCTAAATCCCTGTTGAAACCCTAATTCACTGTTGACTTCCAAAAACCTAAATCACTGTTGAAACCCTAATTCACTGTTGACTTCTTCCCTCCAAGTGAATTTTACTTTATTTTATTATTCCATGATTAAATCACTTAATTAATTAACCATTTTACCTCTAAAAAGTGATTTATCCATCCTTATGGCTTCTCCAGCCACTAAAAGTCACTTCTCACCATCTTATCCTATAGTGCTCTTCTTCTCGATTCCAATGAGCTATCACACTAAGAGGTTCCTCTCAGTAATATGCCCATTATGACCTTCTTAGCGAATTTAATTAAGATATGACCCATAATAACTCAAAATTACGAAAATCGTTGGAATGCAATGAAACCAAAGCCAAGCTGTGCAGAATCGATCCCAATGATGAACAATGCAAGTTGGGCCCAAATAAACCCCTCAGTATCTCCCAAACTCTCTGTCACCCCTATCTAGCTACTCGGGTAGGCATAACACTCTGATATGTTGTAATGTTATAATGGCCCAAAATGGGGACATTACAGTCCTCCCTGCCGAAAGATTGCTTGTCCTCAAGCAATAACTGAATTCAACTACATATGATACCAGGGTCCCATATCCACCTGTGTGACACAAGGTAGACTCCCCTCAAGATGTGGTCTCTCCAAGTGCTCACCACACATGACACCCACATGCTCCTGATGAGTAGAATGATCAATGGCCAAAGAATCTCAGTCAACTCCCTGAGCAACCACTCTACTCTAAACTCAACTCCATCAAACATTGAACTACCAAGCATTCCAATCCCTGGATCCTATATCAAAATATGAACTACAATGCCTCGTGAGATATAATCCTATAACATATCACTACCATAAGTCTCTTGCAAATAACACACGGTCTCAAAACGAAATGAGTCTATCCTACTAGACCATACCAAACCCAACACGGCCCCCACCGATTGAACATGTTGCTGCCATAGTGAGGTACTACAAGACCTCAACGAATCACCAACCAGTGATGTGCTCTCCCCAATACTGAAACTCAATGGAAAATCAAGGGGAATTCCCCCTGCAAAGGTCCACTCGTCTCCACCAGTCAATGAAATGCCCAACCCTGTAATCCTAGGGTCCCATGCTAGTCTCTGACAGGGAACATCATGTTGATGCTTCTCTACTCTGATCATGACTGTCTGATCAAAGTATCCATTCTGGATCCTCCACTCTTATATCCTCATAAGATGAAATAAAATATTGACCAAATGGACTCCTGGATCCCATGTCAAATTTGGAAGTTCATCACTGACTCTCAATTGTCCCATCCAGTGTCGTGACTCATGATCATAGTCCCGCTGAGGTTCTACCTCATGCCCCTCACTGCTAGTGTCAACAATGGAATTCCCAACAACACACTCCTAAAAAGATAATGCACTGAACTACCCACTGTCCACTATGCTATTGAGTCCTCCTATAGGCCACTGCACACCATCACCAACTGCTACCCCCATATGAATCACACTGTATCCTATATGGGTAGTTGTATCCTCCTGTGTTCTTACCCTACTAATATCATATGTGCCTGGATCCCATACAGATGTGTCCAGACACGTGCTATGGTCATCCCGACCAATAAGGAGTGTATCATCATCATTGTAGATCGATCATGGGAGTAAGTGCCCCAACAAGCTGTTGGTCTCCACAACCTGGTCCATCAATGGAATCTCCAAGAGTGGTGACTCACTCTCCTCATACGGATAGGTATGTGTAAGTTCAACTATCTCCAAGACATACCTCTCCTCTTGGGTCTTCAGATCCATATGTCCCTTGTGTACAATCCCCATACAAGGCTCCTCTACCATATCAGGAATGCCACTGATATCCTCATGTGTTGTGGCTAGCATATATGACTGAGAAGATGAAAAATTTGGCTCACTCATCATAGGAAGCTCATCATCCTCCATGTTGGAGGATTGGTTGTTGTCATTGATGTCAACCCTAGTCATGGGTTTTGGACCGCAAGATTGATAAAGGTATTTGGACATGAAGGACAATGCACATGCATATACAACACCCATGGATGGATAACATACATAATTTTGTTTCTGGTGGTGTGTGGCACGTCACATGGATCCTCATGGTTGAGAAGAAATGAACTTTTGAAGATGACAAAGTGAATTGAAGAAGGAAGTACATGTAGGCCTTGAAGATAATTAAAGAACAAAATTACAAAATAAGAAAGTGTCAGTTCGGCCCTAATGTTAAAAGGAAGTGACATAAATGGTATAAATAAATATCATTATACATTCATTTGATACACAAGTCAAATTTCAGAGGAAATCAGAAGTAAAGAAGGTCGTATTTCAAGGGAGGATGAAGTCTTTTGGTGATGTGTTCTAAGGTATGTTATTTTCAGGTCATCTTACCATTTTTGCTATAACGTTTTTTCTAGAATGATTCAGATGGTGAAATCGCTATGGTATTGAGAAGACATATCAAGGTACCTCTGGTAAAAAGTTCATCTTTTGATTCGCTATAATTATGGAGATGCACTCTATGGAAGATAGGGTTTGACACCAACCAGGAAAAATCCTATTGGTTGAAGATCTGAAGCATAATCTCCTCAGTGTCAGCAAAACATGTGATCAAGGATACACTCTTACGTTTGACTCCCAAAAATGTAAAATTAGAGAAAATAACTCAGGAAGATTGGTTGTAACTGCAACAAGAAGACCGAACAACATATACATCCTAAACATGAAGAAGAGAGAGAAGACAGAAGCCACACAAAATAATTCCAAGGAAGAAAAAGTCCCAAAGACCAAAAATAAGGATGAAGTATTATTGAGTGCCACATGTTCAGGGGGAACAGTCCCAAAGAAGAAGGTTACCTTTTTCCATTAAACTCAGGGGGAGCAGCCCTAACCTTTGCCATTGATGTCAAAGGGGGAGAGAAAATGGGATCATGATGATAGGGGGAGCATGAGTGTTTCCATCAATGACAAAGGGGGAGATTGTTGGAAGATTGGTTGTTGTCATTGATGTCAACCCTAGTCATGGGATTTGGATTGCAAGATTGATAAAGGTATTTGGACATGAAGGACAATGCACATGCATATACAACACCCATGAATGGATAGTATACATCATGCTATTTCTAGTGGTATGTGGCATGTCATGTGGATCCTCATGGTTGAGGAGAAATGAATTTTTTAAGATGACAAAGTGAATTGAAGAAGGAAGTACATGTAGGCCCTGAAAATAATTAAAGAAAATAATTACAAAATAAGAAAGTGTCAGGTCAGCCCTAATGTTAAAAGGAAGTGGCATAAATGGTACAAATAAACATCGTTATACATTCATTTGATTCAATTCGAATTTCAGAGGTGATAAGAAGAAAAGAAGGCCGGATTTGAAGGGAGGATGAAGTATTTTGGTGATGTGTTCTAAGGTATGTTATTTTTAGGTCATCTTACCATTTTTTCTATAAATTTTTTTTCTAGAATGATTCAGATGGTGAGATCGATATGGTATTGAGAAGACATATCAAGGTACCTATGGTAAAAATTTCATCTCTTGATTCGCTATAATTATGGATATACACTCTATGGAAGATAGGGCTTGTGACCAGTCTTGAAGCTAGTCAATAAACAGGTGTTCCGGGTAAAACAGTCATAACGTTTTCACACATAATCCAAATGAAGTGGGACCACTTCCATTGGAAAGAGTATGGACTTTAGTTTCATGTGTGAAAGTTTCAGAATTGGATGTTAAATATTGAGCGTGGGGCATGTTGTACAAGTTGGGTCTTTTGAACAGACTAGAATTGAATAAAGTCTACCATTCTTTCTATAACCTCTTTTTGGGGAGGATTCAAGGAGTGAAAATTGGAGGATTTTCAGAGAATACATTGAGTAATATTATCTATAGGATCCGAGTACTCCAAGAAT
>JASDQU010108962.1:16649-65435 GCA_032191745.1 Picea mariana | reverse complement strand
AACAAAAACTATTGATTATTTCTCATATATTGTGCATGGTGTATTATGGTGTATTGGTGTAACTCTTATACTATTGTTCATTTCTCATTGGATATAATTGAATGGTTTAAGTATAAGTTGAAAAAGGTTTTTAAATTGTACTTGATACTGATTCACCCCCCTCTCAGTATCAACACTCCATACATGACTTCCTGGAAGCCATGTCTACACCCATAGGTAGGTCATCCAACCTCCTAATCTCATCATATCTAAGTTCCAACACATATGAATCCTCACAAGTGTCACCAATATGCTGAAGTGTTGAATCCTCAACATTTCCTGACAGGGACGATGAAGGACATGCACTATCATCCTGTCCATCCAATTGTCCCTCAAATGCACGAGAGTCACTAGCCTCCGTCTCGATCATCTGGTTGAGCTTGTAGTATATGTATAACTTTTGTACGCCATCTCTGGCAGTGCATTTGGACGATCCTTCAAAATAAGGTATGGTGAGTTTACCAACTTTCCGGATGAAATCTATGCTATTCCCCTATTCCTATTGTTTTCCTCCTCTCTAAGGTTCTCTGGGATGGTCCATGCCCCTAAGTCCACAGTACTCGACTAGTGTCATGTCATGATGAAATTCAGGACCCAACATTGCATACTCCCTCTTTTACTTTGCAAAGTCTTCCACCTGAGTGGGTAGCCTATGTGCTAACGACTGTTGTGTTGCTACTGATGGTGCCCTCTGAAAACTAGGGAACCATGGTCTGGGAATCCTACTCGAAGATGTGTATGTGCGAGTAGGTGTCTGGGGTCGACTTCCTACCCCCAAGTTCCCCTGTGCTGCATGTGGGTCTTGTGTGCCCGGAATGCCCACCATAGCCAATCTATCAACCACCTGAGCCAAAGACTGAGACATGGTCTGCTGACTAGCTAACATATCATTGATAACCTGCATGAAGGCTGCCTCTGGTTCCATGGGGGCCTTATCACTGCCCTATGGTCACTCATATATGTCTCCTAACATCCTCTCTGCCTTCTGGGTCAACTTTTGAACTCATCGACTTTAGTCACAGGCTGGCAGGACTAAGCTTTGATACCACTGCAATATTCCTGGCTTGGATAGTCTAGGAAATGTTGCTAATGTGTGTGTAGGATCAAACGTTTACAACATATAAATGATCATACAAATAATAAACGCGACAAAGGACTGCAAAGTTTGTATTATGATATCTCTGTGGATTACAAAATGGTCGAATGCGGCTGAATAAACTCACAATACTCGACTAGATCAACATACAAAGGATCTTAGCCGTAATACAAATAAGAAACTGCGGCTGAATTAAATAACAACACTAGGATAGATCAAAAGACAAAAGGATCTTAGCCAGAATACAAATAAACAACTAAAAGATAATGCTCGGAATATGGAAGCACTGCAGAATCAATGAAGAATGATGGAAGACCTGGATGATATTCCCGGTGACTAGGGTGTGTCTTTCAACACCGAAATCAGCCAACTGGTGTCTTCCTCCTGGAATACACAGAACTATCTCTCCTGAGATGTGCCTCTTCTCCTCAATGACAAGTCATAATCTGCATAATCCTGAATTAGGTCTCTGACCCTTCCTTCATAGCTTTCCAAAACCCTAAATCCCTGCTTAAACCCTAATTCACTATTGACTTCCAAAACCCTAAATCACTGTTGAAACCCTAATTCACTGTTGACTTCTTCCCTTCAAGTGACTTTTACTTTATTTTATTATTCCATGATTAAATCACTTAATTAGTTAATTAACCATTTTACCTCTAAAAAGTGATTTATCCATCCTTATGGATTCTCTAGCCATTGAAAGTCACTTCTCACCATATTATCCTGTAGTTCTCTTCTTCCCAATTCCGATGAGCTATCACACTAAGAGATTTCTCCTAGTAATATGCCCATTATGAGCTTCTTAGTGAATTTAATTAAGATATGACCCATAATAACTCAAAATTACAGAAATCATCGAAATGCAATGAAACCAAAGCCAAGCTGTGCATAATGGATCTTGATGATGAACAATGCAAATCGGACCCAAATAAACCCCTCAGTATCTCCCGAACTCTCTGTCACCCCTATTTGGCTACTCGGGTAGGCATAACACTCTGAAATGTTGTAATGTTATAATGTCCCAAAATGGGGAAATCACATAATCAATTAAAACTCAGTTAAATTACAACATTGCTAACACAACAGGGAAATGCAGTATTCCAAGGAAATTTCTCTATCAGTTAACATAAGTTTACTACCCTAAATGTTAAAACCACACAGTCATTCGACATATAGATTCACTGCCATTCCGGTTATAACACTCATTGTCCAAAATCCAAATACAATCGATGTCCAACAAGAACGTTTCGATACACTACCACACAAATTGCTATCAAAATGATAATGCTATCTAAAACTATAAACATGGCCTCCTTATATAATTTTCTCATTATAAAATCGTACATGAAAAAAAATCGAATTGTAGATCGCAATCACCATTTAAAATGGCAGTCAATAATTAAGGAATCTCAGTCAGTAAAATAAAGAAATTGCAGTCCATACACCAAACAAGCACTGGAATTAGTGTAATAACACAGACACATAAAACAATAAAACACAGACAACAGTAAGAGAAGTGCAAAGATCCATGGGAAAAGTCATTGAAATGACCACAGAGGTTCTATCAGCCCAAGCACAGAGAAAATCCAAGGTTAAGCCCTCAAGGCGCGGAGACAAAAACAAGCACAGAGATAAACCAACAAGGACGCAAAGAAATCCATACGCAGAGGTACTTTTGCCAGAAGGTGCAACACAAACAATCAACCAAGGACAAACAATAGAGGTAGACGATTGATAAGAATGTGCTTCGCTCATCATCCACACACAAAAAAGTAGGGCGTTGAGATCCATAGGTCTATTAATGCCGAAGTGACGACTGCAGATGAGGCTCCTGGCTGACTGCTCAGGCGATGACTGATGAGTTAGGGATGAAAGGTAAAAACAACCTCAATCATCACAAATCAATAAACCATAGGGTGCTTAAGACATGCCGGGAATCGAAGGCCATGGGAGTCAATCAATCATCGAGCTAAAGTCTATGGGAAAAATTCAGTCATCAACTAGAATGCTAAGACAATAATTTCCCTTACCCAATTAAACATGCAGATCTAAAAGCATAAATCATACTAACAATCTACCATGCAAAAATAAAGGAAGTGTATCATTGCCCAATCGCCCGCTCCGAGTTGATGTCCTGCGCGCTTCGTGCAACTCCTGCTTGTCGACCGATGAGACTTCACTGGTACCTCCCAACCAACGCTAGGGGTACTTTTCTTCCCCCTTAGCCCCCCAAGCCGTAAAGGGGCCATGCACACTATCCAGATAATCAGCTAGCTCCCAGCTCGCCTCGCAAGGTTGAGCTACCACTCCTCACTAAGCTGTGTATCCCAACTCATGCAAGCTAAGTCAGTCAAGTATATATTTCCATAGCGTAATGTTACGCAAAACAAAAGAGATCCATCATCATCTTCCTCCCTCCATTATATAGAGTTTCGAAGTCCCTTACTTTCCCAAAATCTCATTTTATTTAATGTTTAATAAATTAATTCATAAAAATCCTCCCAGTACATGTGTCACCCATCTCCTTCAATCCTCCATAAATTAATTCCATTAATTAATTAAGTACCCCTATTTCCCTCACTCACCTAAAGGCACTCCTAGAATCACTCCTAGGTTTCCCCATATCCTCTTACAAGTTTTAATGACTTTCGCCCTTATTAAATTTACTAGTTGAGTTTAAATTAGAAAGTTCTTAAATGCTAGATACCTTACTAAGTTAGACTATCTGCTTTTTGCTCGAGTTTCCCCTTTCTTTTTTATGTTTCCCGCTTTTTCCTAGTTTCCTATTTATTTTAGATTTCCCTGTTTCCCCTTTTTATTTAAACTCAAAAAGGCATGTGTAGAAACTTACCCTTTTTCCCTTTTTCTTTTGAATGAATACATTTTTAATTAGCATAATATAGTAAAACAATTATTTCCCCTTTTTAAATTTTATCCCAAAAGATTTTTATAAATCAAGTTAATTGCTTACCCCCTTCTTGTCACAAGATTAATGAAGATTATGATTATTATTTATTTTATTTTTATTTTTATTTTTATATATAGATATTTTTATTTTTATTTTTAAATAAATAGATAAAATTTTACCACCGGTATAATTTAGACCTAGACTTTATTTTCCTAGGCTGGGTGACATTTTATTATGGGAAAAGTTTTAAATCTTCCTTAACATGTTATTTGTCCAAAAGCCATATAGGTTTATCCAAATATTAAATAACAATGTGACGTGCTCTTCAGGACACATTAGGTGCTCCAAGGGTGCCACTCGCCTCTTTCGATTTCTCTTGCATGGCGTTCCCTTCAGGACGCACTACGTGCTCCAAGGGTTCCACTCGCCTCTTTCCATTTTTCTTGCGTGACGTGCCCTTCAGGATGCACCATGTGCTCCAAGGGTGCCACTCGCCTCTTGACTGACTTGGTAGGCATAAAAAAAACTTGGATTCAATACTCCACCAAGTGATATTGTGAGAGACTAAGGGCCTCTAAGTAATAATGCCTCTACCTTATTGCATGCTCCTTATAATCATCGTGATCGACTATCAGAGTCTTCCCTCATGACATCGTGGGTCCTCTCGAACTAGGTAATCGTTAACCTATAGTTCGAGCCATGATGGTAGTGCTAGTAGGTTGTGGCAGGGATTCTATCCACACCTCTCTCTCAACATCTCTGGTAGTCCTGCGTGACCTCTCTACTCCACATGTGAGTCTCGTCGGCAAGCTATTGTCATCCTACATCATCAACGAATCATGTCAGAAATATATCCATAATCATATCATCTAATCAAATGAAAAAATATCATATATACAACAATCAAACCCCAATAGTCCACTCCCCAAATCAATCTGGAGTCCAAGGGGTTTCACTGATGCATCTGCATCCTCAAGGTCCAAAATCTTGCACACTCAGTAAAACCGAGTCAATAGTACCTTTCTATGTCAATGCAACAAAAAAACATGTCATCAACCCATAACGCCTCATAATCAAAATAAAATGCTTAATAGTATAATAATCTGGATCACTTGCAAGAAAGTGTCCTCAAAGAATAAGTTCTCTCAGTGCTCACAAGAGCGGGATGCTACAAGATAATTCATCTTGGCTTGTAGGACAACGTTATCATGGCGTAAATGATGACTCAATGTTTCATGCTCTCTAAGTTTGAACTGGAGGGTTTGGAGTTTTTGGAGGTTGTTGATGACATGTGAGTAAGCCTTGATATGTATATTATACCCCTGATTCGTTAAACCATGAAAAACATAAATTTTACCTCTGCAAAATTAGTTCCAAAGGTGACTTCCCAGAAGCGCAACAATTCTGGCCTGATGAACTTGTGAAAAATAGGTATCAAAGTGACACCTGTAACTACAAGAAAATAAATCATGTGTACAAACTGAGAGAGTTTTTTGTTTTTGAATATGCCCTTGATAAAAACCTCTCTTGGTTTTCAAAACTTTACTTCCAGTTGTTAGGGAAAAATGACAAGAAAACATGACTAAAACAGGAAAACAAAGTGTTTTATTTTTTGAAAAACTAGGCCTCTAAGAGAATTGAATATATCCCAAACCATAAYGTATATTAAAAAGATGAGAGAGGTTATTGTTTTTGGGTATTTTATGAACATAAACCTCCTCCATGTTTCAAAAATAATTTCCCATTTGTTCATAATCCAAGTTTGAATTTGGTTACTCAAAAATTATAGAAGTGTGGCATGCTCTTAGTAGAAATGCAATGTGGTCTTTGAGAGGGCTTTTGGAGGCCTTACTAGAGGATTTTTGGGTTAAAAGTGGCATGGTTGGAAATTTTATGATGTCTTCTACACAATGGAACCATCAAGCACTGCAAATTCCTTCTCCAAACCTCTAAAAAACTGACTTGAAGTCAAGTTGTCCAAATGTACATGAACCCTCCTATAGCGACTGTATTTGGGTAATTTCACTCAAATAATAACACCTGTGAATAAAATGAAGGAGGTTTTTGTTTCTTGGTCTATTATTCACAAAATCCTCTTTAACTTTTGTCAAATTCATCTTCCTTAATTCAAAAACCAATTTTGAAGTAGAACTTTGGCAAAGACAATCATTTGAAAATTTATGACAAGGAATGATGACATTACCATGATGAAAATTTATGACCTTGGATGAGTGGAGGGAGTAGAAATGACACCTAGACACACTAATGACCATTTTACAACCAAGAGATGTCAAATTTTATTTGATAATTTTATTTTGAAAATATAACAATTTGACCTAATAACCTTATCAATCACATGAAAGAGTAAATTTGATCACCGGTGACTGACAGAACTGACAGATACTAACAAAAGGATTGGTTTGTACTGGTAGGCATGGTGAACAAGATAATTTTTATTTCCTTTCATCGATCTATAACAATTCAAACAACTGTTCCTCTTTTCAGAAGCTTGTAATATAGATGATAGTAAGTATTTAGTAGTTTTTATCACTCTGTATTTGTCACAAAGAGTAGTTAAGTATACAAAGTATTCTATAGCATAAACATAAAAATGCACAACAATATTATAACACACACAATGATGTCAACAGTATATAATTTAGCATACCAATACAAACAATTGCTGATATAATATCCCAAGACATTGTAAAAAGATAGTATGAAAGAATTTTGACAGAAGTCCTACTTCCTCTTCTCATGGGTTTGCTATAAAAATGGGCAGTGCTTAGTATTTTTTAGCTTAGGAAACTCCCCCCAGACCAAATATATGGCATGTCCTCGTGCCATGAATTAGCAATAGGCTTCTTGGTCTTCTTGCCCAATGAGGCTGCAGGGGTATCAACAAGTTTCTTGGACTTTTGGTCTGGTAAAGGAAACTTGAGCATGAGGGTTTGGGTGGAGTAACAATCCCTCGATAAAGAGTCTTCTCGCTAGTCTTGATTTTAAGATGAGGGTTTTAAAAATGGTAAATGAACTCATCCCACGTTTTCCCTTGTTTTTCCAACTCAGCTAAGACAATTAGTTTGATAAGGCCGTGGTGAAATAGGTTGTTATGGGGATTGGTTACATTATTCCTCAATTGGGAAGACATCTTCTCAAGACTCTTTAATAAGTAAAAGGGAAAATTCAATAGCTTATCGAACTGAAAGTGAGCTAATAATCGAAAGTGACAAGCTTTAAAGACGAAATATCTACCTTCACATGTAATCAATCTGGTGATGACTATGAGAGGGTTGATTAGCTCCTATTTTATCCACTCCTTGGAGTATCCCTTATCTCCAGAGATCTTCTGAAATTTGGTTTTGAAAACCCTATTATAGCTTGCTCTTGGCAACTGGTGGTGTTTAAACCAAGGGTCTCCAACTCTTGGGAGATTTTTGGTTGAGGCAATTGATTCCTTAGAAACCGCGAACACAGTGAATAGGAGCAAAGGAAGGCTAAGAGTGTTCCATTATTATTTGTTTTTCCATCATGCTCACAAAATCCATTCCTATATCTTGCATTCTATGTAATCATAAATATATAATGAACAGTTTGTAATGAAAATAAACCAGTTAAGTGGTATCTTAGGGAAACGTATAAAAGTTTATAACACACAGGGAATTAGCATTTCAAAAATAAAATACCTATATTATGAAAACAACACACATAATTGTTTACAAATATTTACTTCTTCTAGGCAATGTTATCATTTGTCAACTCATGAACCCCTCCCCCACACCTAAATATTGTGACACCTCACAATAAAAAATATAGGAAACCAGTCAGTTCTCCCAATAGCCCAATATTTACAACTTGTTACGTGTAGAGATAAATTTCACAGATTGGTCTGACAAGACGGTTAAAATATGGCCCCACCTATAGGATAATAGATCCTATATATAGATAAGAAGAGGTAGGCAAGATATTTTCAAGATAGTCTCAGAGTTAGTTCCCAATGGAAATATGGAGTTCATTAACCTTAGCTTAACCATACATACTTCATGTTAGCTTTGTCTACAAGTAATGTTGTACATCAGGACAATTTTAATTTTTTTTTTTTTTTTTGTCAGATTATCATCCTTGCTAGGTAGAATGCCCCCTTCCAGCAAGCCTGTTCAGTACTTCGACGGGTTTACCTAATCATACCACAGGCCGGTACCTGCTTCAAGCAGACATGTTCGGTATCCCAATGGGTTAGCCTCTTACACCCTCAGAGACTGCCCCTCCATATTTTAATATGTTAGTATAAGATTTCTTTGTACAAAAAGATGGGCAAACAACTTCGTAAACAACCTTCTTCTTTTTTTTTTAAATTGGGATGGTATTTATGTTAGAGGATGAATTTTTGTTATATTCCTTAGTGATTTTCTTGATGTAAGGGGTACTTAAGCGGACGTGTCTTATCTAAATATATGATATAATCAAGCTATTTAGTGTTTAGTGGATGGTACCATTGAGAAAGAACAAAAGATATCTCTATGCTCAACTCACTTTCTTCTTTTGTAAGTTATTGTGATGTTTCCATGACTAACCACTAATCAGACCTCCTTGTTACTCTTTAATAAAGATACTTTACTCACTTTCTCAGGTTTCTTGGGAAAACTGTACGAGTGACCTCTAAGTTTGATTGTTACAATATCACTTCCTTATATAGTGGTGAAGGTTAAAGAGAAACTAATTTTTAAGATGCTTTGAGAAAAAGAAAATGAAAGTCTTTGCAAAAATATGGCTAATTACAACAAGTCATTATTCATTTGATGCTTAGTAGACAACAAGGTTCAAATATAGCAATGTTTTGAAGAAAAATCCTTCTTTTATATTTCCTTGAAACTGTCTACTCCTGGTGAAATAAATACCTACAGAAATCTCTAGAATTGTTCATCAAAAACCACACTCTAAAATATCAAAAACTAATGAGATCAATGAGATCAGGTCACTACAACATGTATCACATAATTCTTTTATTAAAAGAAAATGTAAAATGAGGTTGCATTAGACTTTAATCTAAACTAACAACATGCAACTTTTATTTATTATCATACCCTACCTAAAAAGAAAGGGAAATCTTTATTCAAGTGTAACAACTTTTCCAATGTAACCATGTGCGGAGCAAGATAAGAAACATACTCATATCCAAATATAAAAAAGTTATCGCAATGAGTACCTGGATATGAAGAACCAACCAACCTACTTGTTTTGGCATCATAAGGTGTTGACGAAGAGAATATTATTGTGGCATGATGACCTCATGAAACCAAATTTCAATGTAATCTTGATGTTCATCAAGAGTAATTTCTATGCTCTCCTTCATCATGCCATGTAGACCCTCTTCTTCTAGATGATTGATTTCTAAAGTACATAAAGGATCTGTTGAGATGAATGTTGAGAACTCCTCAATCTCAGGTCTTAATTATTTCTCTCCACTGGATATAGTCCATAATTTTTCAGCTTCCTTCGCATTTTGGCAAGGAAAATCATTTTGTAGCTCATAGGACCTTGATTCATCTAATATTTCTGAAGAGGTAGACAATTTCTTGGCTATTGTGAAGATGTGTTCTTCCTGAGAAGAATAGATCTCGGCTGCTGCTAGGATTTGAGAGTGTTCTTCCAAACTAATGGTCATCTTCGAATTCATTCTCCTGGTGGTGGTAAGAAAATAAAGGTTTCTCTAGTTGGTTATGTGGAAGGCTCAAGTGGCCTTGCCTCCTGTCCCACTATTACTGATGCTTCAATTTCTTGTTCTATAGTGCTCCCTATTTTAGTCTCTTAAGAGACTGATTTATCTCTTTGGGTTGAGCTAGCTCCTTCTTTTCGGTATCGATCTGTAGAGTTTGTGAGTGAAATTTTCCTTCCCCCAAAAAGGTCAGAAGGAACCTTGGTTGAAAGGTCTGATTTAGATTTAATGTATCTACCCATGGGTCCCTAGGTCTGTTCATGAAAGCAAACAACAAAAAGAAAAACTATCATTGGGTTTGGGGGAACCTGCTATAGCAAATGCGCAGGTTCTTACCTCTCGTCTTAAAGTTCCCCCGCCACCAAACTAATGTTAAGGTTTTAGAAGTGATCTATTTCCTAACTATTTCCTACCTTGAGACAACTCCCCGACAACGACACCAAAAATGATGGGTGTTCTATATGCACTAAAAAACACTTAAAAACCCTCAATTAAATTGTCAACCCAGGGTGAGTAAACTTAGATTTGTAGCACTATATGTGCCAAGGCAGAAAGGCTAGAGGTATTATAGTCTAACTAAGGAAATGGGTTGGCCATCTAAGGGCTAATCTATTCAAACAAAGACTATTAATGATCAAACCCTACTAAGAAACTTAAACAGTTTATCCTAAGTAACTTTTGAACAAAGGATCGATGGATAGTCCTAATAAAGAAAATGAAAACCCTACTTAAAGAAAATTGACTTAATCATGACAATAAGAAAAACAAAACTATCTATTTAATCTACCTAATAAGAAATAACAACATCAAACTACTTTAATTAATCTACTCAAATTCAATAAACAACTATCCTATTAAAGAAAGTAAATAGACAAGCAACTACCCTATCAAAGCAAGTAAATAATCAAGCAAACAACTAACCAACCTATCATAACTTCTACAACAAGTAAACTAATCAAGATTACTCAATAAGCAACTAATCAAACTAATAAGCAAGTGAACTCTATTCTTAAATTAAACTTCATAATTATTTCTAAATTATGAAAGGAAATCTTAGTCTATTGAATTCAAAGCATCATGACAATAAAAGTAATCAAAAACTACTATTTAATCTATGATAATAAACTATTATTTAATCTACAAAAGAAAGAAGACTATCTAATCTACAAAAGCAAGGAAACTATCTTCTAATCTATGAAAGAAAGAAAACTCAAATATAGTGTTGATGGTTATGTGAGTGTCTTATGATATCATGATGGCACTTGAGAATTAACGATAACTCAAGAGGGATAAACTCAATATTGACTTCGATAGAAAAATGAAAACTATTAATTAGGCAATCCAATGAGAACTTAGCCATTATAGAAGCAACATCAACTACCCTTCATATCCATGTGATTATTCAATCATGCATTAATCATCAACAATATAAAAAAACTATTCTAGTTAATTCAATTGCATTCTATGCTAATTAAGCAAATTCATACTACTTAGATTCATAATTGAAAACTAAACTTAATAATCAAAGTTTGAATTAAAAGTGCAACCTAGATCTAGAAATGAAATTGCATGAAATAAATCAAACTAATCCTATTTTAACAATTTAAATTGCAAATGGAAAATACTCATAAAGACATAACTTAAATCCTAATTCTATTTCAGCATATGACAAGAAAATAAATAAGAAAACTAAATAGAAAATTAGATGAGAAAACTAGATAGCAACTAAATAATTAAACTATGAATCAAAACTAAAATTAACATTTATCCATCCACCGAAACTTTGCCAAAGAAACTAGTAACTCAATTACTCTGTTTTGACTCTTTTTGAACTTCTAATTATCATATTTCAGTATGAATAAATTCTAACTATCATCTAATCACACAAGGGTTAGTGGCTTAAGCTTAAGTTGTTTCCTATTTAGTTAGAAAGACATGTCATATTAACTATTCTTCATAAGCAACCTGCAACAAGAAACTCAAACAATTAAACTATAAACAATAATTACACAGTAAGTAAGAAAGATAAAAACACATGTATATGAAATAGAAGAAATGATAATTACATAAATCAAATACACAAACTAGATAATTAAATACTCACCCAGACTGTTGGTAGTCCCCCCAGCAAGTTGTGGCTACTCTTAAAAGGTGAACCACAAGCTCAACAACACGAATTCAAAACTAAAATAAAAAACATAGCCTTTACACAGTTTTAGCAAAATGTGTCTGAAAATAGAAAAACATAGATGAACTGTCTTTTTCTCTCTAACACTATTTGTTTGACCACTGAGGTGGTATGTATAAATTTACAAGTTGAGAGGTAGACCACTGGAAGGGTCAACCTCCTCTAAAAACAACAAATCGCATTCAATACGTCTTAACCGCCAGTGAGTTCTAGAAACAAGGTGAGCCAATAAATGACCATCATAACAACCCAATCTGAGTTGTTAGAAGCTCAATAGTTGGAGGCCATGAGCATGAAGGAAACCCATGTCTCTAATTTGCCCATCGTTGGTCGTCGATATGATAACCTCCAAATCGCCCATGGTTTTAGTGCAGGACGGAGTGATGGACAGAGTGTTGGATGGAGTACCGGACTGAGTGCCAGATGGAGTACCAAACGGAGTGACGCAGCTGCAATTTTTCCCTGTGACACACAGAACACGAATTAGTTTCTTGAAATCATTAAAACATGCTGAATTACACTCAAAACCATCATAAAACATGAATCATGCATACCTTGTATGAATGATGGCGACTTAACACAAAAACTCTTCAAAACTCTTCAAAACAGGAAAATACATATACACATTTGGTCAAAAAGGATCCAATCAACATCATTATATTAATCATATCATGGGCCCAACACTGGGAGNTTACCTTCAAAATGAAATGAATTCAAATAAGGGGAATCTGAAGAAATACCTAAGGTGGTCTTGTTGAGCTATGTAGTGGGTTAACCTATGGAATATGGAGTCATATCATCTTGTGGAATTACCTGTGAGGTTTTCTTATCAATATCTTTTGTGGCCAGAACTTAGGGATCTGGAGCGGGAGCATCTTGAAGCACTACCTATGTAGTTCTTTCATTTTCAAATGACATTGAATCAACAAATTATTTCCTGTTTAAGTAGCCTTCCTTCTTCATATCTTAGAATTCTTCTAGGAGAGGGTAGAGAAATGATTCTAGTTCAAATTCAAGTGCCCTATCTCATGACAACCATGACACCGGAAAGAAATTCTCTAGTAGTCCACTTTTTAGTGCCAGATCTTTGAAACCATAATGAGATCCACAAATCCTACTAAACCTTCTCTTGTGTCTACTTCCACCTGAACCGAGGCCCATATGTAGTCATATTTCGAGAACCAGTTGGGTTCCAACTTGATAAAGACACCAATTTTGTTTCCAATGTCTTCTAAATCCTCCTTAGACTAGAAATCAAGTGGAAACCTAGGGAGTATGGCCCATACCTTCTTTATATTGACTGGTTCTCTCATGGGGTCGAAATCAATCGCCCATTCCTTCAGATTCAAGGTTGAGGGTTCCCACTCCTAGTTTGTTTTGAGGATTTCTACACAATCCTAATGATATTTAAGGATAAAACCATTCCAACTGCGAGCTAGGAAAAACACTTTGGGAAGATATCCTAGCAGAAATTTATAAGCCTTTTCCATCCAACCTTGTAGGGCTTGGACACCTACAAATTTTCCATTCAATCTGCCAACTAGGGTTTTCCAAAAATAACCAAATATTTCTCCCATTGCAATGTCTCTTCCTACTACCAATTTCTCCTTCCCCCCTTTTTCCTTAACACATTTTTAAGGCCTATGTATGGACAAGACCTTTTTATCCCACATGGGAGCATAAGATGAGCTATGGTTAACAATAGTTGCAGGAGGGAACTAATCAGGGGAAGAAGGCTACAAAACATTATGAACCCTCTCCTTACTAGGAGAAAAGGAAAAGAGGCCCTCCTGAGTGATTTCACACATCTGATGGGTACTAGTAGAGTTAAGAAGGGAGGGAGACAATCCTAGAGGGGGGTTCTTCGAGGGGAGAGGAATGTCGTTCGATTCAGCATCTTGCTCGAAGACCTGTGCATGGGAGGGTGTAGACGTTCCACGTGAGCAAGTTATAAACTCTTACTGTGAGGGAAAGGGGTTAGGGGAGTCTGGACTGAGGTCATAGCCAACCTCATTTTCTTCCCAAGATGTCATCCACGTGAGAGGGGCCAGGTGGTAGCCAAAAAATGAAGGTGGGAGAGGATAGGAAGAGCGGAAATGGGAAAGAAAATGGGAGGGGGAGAAGCCAAGAAACATTTTCGGCTAAAGACTGAGGCCCTCGCTCCTGTGGATAAGAAAAAAACCTTAGATGACGCATCACAGAGTTATCCCAAAAGCCTTCGTCCATTACTAAATTTTCACTGTAGGCATAAAGATATGTTCCTCATATATAATTAGAATTTATTCTTGTTATGTCATCTTTTTGGTACTCATAATGCTAGTTCCATACATTTGGCATGATTTCCTTTTAATTTACATAATAGAGGCTAAATTATGGACTATATAGCATGAGTTGATGGATGACACAACCTTAAAAATCTACACATAATTCCTAGACAACCTAGAATATATATCTTGAACATAATCATTCACCAATTTATGCTCATAACATTTACTCAAACAAAAAATACAATAATTAATTCTTGTAACTTAAATATTTAAGATAAAAATACGTAGTTGTAATAGAACTTAAGAAAATATCTCCATAGCATCATTTGTCTTCCCAACCATAGGCACTAGCTCATGTGTGTGCCACCTCCAAGATGGGAATGAAGCAACAAGGGTGAATATGTTAGCTTGAGCACTCCCACATAACCTAAACCCGATTTTCAATATAATTGGAATTCCCTCTTTGAAGGATAGAGCTCCAAACAACTCAACCAATAACACTTTCCAAGTAAGGAAAAATATCTAATATGCTAGATTAGTATGTTTCTTAAACTTATAGAGATGTGTTTTTTTTTAATTTTATTTTTATCTTCATTGAGTAAATACTTAGTGAATAAACATAGGTAAAATCATACCCCATATATAAATGATTATATCCTTATCCTAGACTTGGTGATGTGTGCCTCAGTCCTCATGACTGAAAAAACCTAACTCTCCAAGCCTTACTTATTAGACTTGGGTAGCTAAGCCAAACTGAAAACTACCATTATTAAGTGCATAAACTCCATCATGATGAACCAAGCTTGAATGTTCCACCTAGAAAATCACTATACTATAAACAATATCCATACTTAACCTTCGACCTATATGTCTCTAGTTAAGGTGTTTGATCCATCTAACTTAAACGTACCTTTTTCGAAGGCATATCACTTTCCACCTTTGCCAAACAAATCGATCATAGATCTCTTTAAGTCCAAACATGGGCTAGGATTTTAGACATGGATGAAGAGTATGGGGAGATGAGGTGTTGTAGTAGTTAACTTGTTTGCTCATTTTAGAACAAATTATATGACTTGAATATGTCCTTTTGCTCCCTTCTAATGCAAAATATAATTGGCCCCACATTCATTGGGTTTTTGGCTTCACTTTGAGAATATTGAGCATACTAGTTAGTTTATAATATATGCCTATTCCTTTAAGCTATCTCATTCAATTCAGCCCATACTTATCAAAATACAATAAAAAATTTAGATGTCAGTTTCTTCAATATATTCCTATGCTTTCAAGTTTTTAAAAATATATAAAGTATTTTTTCGATTACTTGTTGTTTTTTTTTAGATTTATACTTTTATGCCTTGAAGTTACTTTATAACTCATGTTTTTGTTTATTTGTTGTTTTATTCAATATAAGTTTATGCCTTGAATTTTTTCTTTGGTTTAGGCCACCCCATACTTGTGAGAATAAACTCACAAATTTATTTGTAACTTTCTTTAATATATGCCTATGCCTTGAACTTGTTTATACCTTATGTTTTCATTTTCTTGGATTTTGAAAGGATGGATCAAGGTGAGTTGTTGGGATGCGAATCTCCAAATATTCCTCGCAAACGCTCGAGGCTATCCAATGAAGGAATAAGAGGGACCCCTAGTTTGACATAGACACCTAGGTTGTTAGAGACCCTATTTTAGCAAGGTATCATAGTCAAGTAGGGGCAGCTAGTGACAGAAGGCAGTCTAGTGTAAGGAGGATATTATCAGATGAATCAGTCAATAGAGAATCAAGATAGAGTGCTCGAGATACAGTTGGAGATTCAACCTATTTAAATAGGCTGAACATAAATACCCCCACTCCAGAGAATGTAGAGACCCCATCAAATGAACAACATATGTTTTGTAACTTTTTCTTTTTATTTTTATTTTTTTGTGTCTATTTTTCATATGTTTTTATGTGTTTTATGCGTTTTTGTTCAATGTTGTAAATTGTTTGAATTTTTTCTTTGTGTGGAGTATTGGTTTTATTGGGGGGGAGATAAGTAAAGAGAGAGTGAAAATCAGGAAGAGTCCAATGTTCATTCAGAGGGTAAAGGTGGATCAAGGAAACATTATCAAGAAAATGAAGATTACACCCCTATGACCACCTATCCCTTGGATGTTGGTGAAGATATTCCTTGGGAAGGAAATGTTGAAGCAATGACGCTCCAACGTTGCTCATCCCATCATGCTAATATCGAGAATGATCTTACGCATATTTCTCTCCCTACAGAGATCAATCAAAGCTTGGAGATCATTTTGAATTCTTTGCAAAACTTTATTAATGTATATCAAAACCTTGGCCCAACATTTGATACCTTCATAGATTTGATGAGGAGACAGAAGTCAAAGGTGATGGGTCATGATAAATGGGAAGTAGTACAAAACATATTTTGAAAAGAGGAGGAAATTTCAATGTTTAATTTCAAGGAAGGTGTTGAGACCTGAAATTGACATCCCCATTACCCTATTATACTCTTCATCTATACCTTTTTGGCTTACCTAAATATTGGGTGAATGACAAGAACGCTACCATTAGCCAGTGATAAGGTCAAACTGTAAAGTATGGTTAATTCGTGCATCTTGTGGTTTATTGAGCTAAGGAATTAAATATTTCATGTACTAATGCTTCAATTTTCCATGTATAATCTTTGACCTCTAGATAAATCCATCCTTCCTGTACCAGCTCAACTATATGGCACTTGTGCAACAAAACTGCCACTATCCGAATCTGGTACCAAACGCATCCGGTACTAAATCTCATCTGTTGCGATCCGGTACCAATGGTCGTGGACTGTCATGATCTGGTACCACCAATTGCGCACTATTGTGATCCAATACCATCTACCTGTCACAATCCGGTACTAATATAGAGAGCCAGATGTACCAAGTTTAGTCCAGATCACGCCCAAGACAATTGTTGGATGCTTATTTTCTTTAGCAAGACTATGTTAGAATAGTTTGTTGATTGCCTCATCCTCATGCACTTCATGTCATGAGGATGAAGCTAAAAGATGTAACTGAATAATTAAATTTAAACATTTGACTGATTTGCAAATCACTTCACCTCCTTGTGTTTCACGACTAAGACTGTTAAATAGTCGTGGCAAGGATGGTGGAAGTGTAGGAGAGTTACCATATTACCAACATGTGAAGTAGCGTATGATATTGCAGGACATATTCTGAGTGAATACTAATAGAAGAATGTCATTTATCTCCATGTCTTGATTGTCTATGATTGAATATGAGTGGAGTTGTTAACAAAAGTTTGATGTTATGTTTTGAGATTTGAGCGAGAGTAATGTGTGGGTTGAAGACAAGTGTATTGTAGACTTCAGTAGTTGACCTGTTGAAGCGACAAGGGCCCACCACCCAACAAAGGTCAACATCTTTGTAGATTAGCATTAGCATTTGTTTTCAGTAGTGTAAATGTTAAATTAGTTGAAGCTTTAACTCTGTTAGATGATAGCAGTACATCTTAGACTAGGATTTCCATTATATGATTGCTTAGAGATCTTTACTTGCTCTGTTTTTGCATATTCTCTGTTTTTATGAATTTGGTTTTTAGACATGAATGTTGGCAGCAGTAGTCATACATATTTGAAGGAGAACTAGTGAAGTTCACAACAGCACATTGTGAACCACAACATACTCAGTATATTGACTATTGAACTACCCATGCTATGTCTTGATGATTGATGTGTGATTTCCCTTTCAGAAGTGTGGATTGCATAGTTAGTTTTCTGGGTTAGATAGCAGAGTTGATCTGTCAAACCAACTCCATATCATACTTGCATGTGCCATAATGGAGTAGATAGCCTCTTTGTGAAAGACAACCAAAGTACATTGCAGTTTGCTATTTTAATTTGTTTCAAGCATGCATAATCTAGTTTAGTTCTATAATCGTGACATTAGAAATTACCTTTGTTACTGGTGTCTTGTAACTCTGTTGATTACGAATCCCGAATTGATAATTAATGAGTGAATTATACTAAACATATAAGAAGCACAACATTTTGGCATCGTTGCCGGGGAGTTGCAAACGATAGGAAGTGATTTTTAGCTTAGATCATTTGTATAAATTTTTAATTCTTTTAAGGATGCTTGAGGGAGGAGGATAAAACATTTAAGATGTGAGTGAAGAGCCACGCGGCCATTAGAGTGGGGTTCTCTGAATCCAGGTTGCCTTCTTACCTTCTAGATAGAATTAGGATTTCAATTCAAATAAAGAATCAAATTTCCATTTTATGCATAGATATAGAGATAACAAGGGTAGATTTGTAAGCTCCAAAGATTCAAAAACAACCCCCCCAGTAATCCAACTGACACTGCTGCAGGAAAAATTCCACCAAGAGAAAAGATAAGGGGAGAAAGCGAGGCTCCAAAAGGAGAACCTAAAATGGAAGAATCAGTATTGGGACAGGCAGAACGTGAGTCTGCTAAACATTTAGGAGACACGGAAAATCTAGTTTCTGAACCATCCAATAGTAGAATGGCAGAAGAAGAAGGAAATGCAACCACAGAGACTAAGAATTTTGGGTTTCCAATCTTGGATATTTCCATAAACATTAGCATGAATAATATCCCACTATCATCATTACCCACTTTCAGAGGTATATCAACTGAAGATCCAGATTTATTTTTATTCGAGTTTGACATATTATGTAGAAGCTATAACTACTTCGATGATGCCCAAAAACTTAAGCTCTTTCATGCTACAATGAAAGATTCAGCCTTAAGATGGTTTATGAGCTTAGGATAAAATGCAATCCTCTCTTGGGATAAAATGAAAGAGACATTTTTACGGAAATAACAAGACTATTGTAAGGATAATGTTAAAAATGACATTTTTAAAATGCAGCAAACAGAAGATGAAATCCCTAAAGACTACTTAGAAAGGTTCTTATACAACTATCAGAAGTCAAAACTATTCACCACAGACCCAGCTGTAGTAAGAACTGTATTCTTGAAAGGTCTCAGAGATGATTGCATATAAGTTTTAAACTTGTTGAGTTCAGGAGATTTACACCAAAAACCTTTTTCAGAAATTGCATATTATTGTAGGAGATACTCAAGAGGACAAGCTAAAACAGGAAAAGTACCAAGAGATCCTTTTAGTAGAAATACAAAACAAAGCTCAGGGACTGTCACCCGAACTGAGTTAGGAAACTTATTGGAGAACTTTAAAACATACATCTTGAGCACAATAAGTAACCATTTAGATACTCTGAAACTGAAAAAGAAACAAGAAGAAGAGGTTTCTTTAGCAATATTTTGTCATAGATGCTGAAAGAAGCACAGTGAGAAAGAATGCCCATTAAATGTCATAGAAATATGTGGTTTGTGTACACTAGAACAACCCACATTTGAGTGTTCAACCTTGCTTGAGCTACAAGCCATGTATAGGGGAGGAGGAGTCTCACAAGAACAACCATACCCTTTCAGAAGACCTTGGAGAGCCCAAAACACCAATACATTTTATGACTCTAATGCACAATATCAACAACAACAATGGGGTCCTTCCCCAGTGACCTATCCACAATGGACACCTCAGCAAACTCAACCTTGGCAACAAGGTTGGAGGGGACCTATGTATGGAAATCCCTCTTACCCTACATATCCACAGTACCCTGCAAACATTTCCCAATTACTACCTGGATTCAACCCACCATAGATGAAAGATTTAATCCCACCCCCTATACAACAACAATTTACAACCCCCTTGAACCCTAATCAACAACAAAAAGTATCTATAAATGCCAATCAACAACCACAAAACCAAGCTGCCCACAATCCTATGAGACCAACAACAATTCCTTCCCAGCCAGTCCCTAGCCCCAATAATCGACTCACCCACCCTGTGCAGAATACAGAAGTTCAAACCTTTCCCACCTATGAAATTCAACTACGATCAGGGAAAGTTGTAAACCAATAAGATCTTGCAGTAATAATTCAAGAAGAAAATGATAATCATTCTGAGGAAGAAAACACTCAAACCACCCCTGCAGAAGAAGAGGCCTATCCTCCTATTCCAATCACTTCTCAGTCTGTACGAGTACCCCAACAAATTAATCTCCCACCTTACCCCGAAAGACTATTAGTGAAGAAACTCGACCCACCCTTGCACAGAGATATAGAAGATGAATTACGAAATGTGTGTATAAAAATGCCTCTGCTGCAAGCCATTAAGGATATCCCTATATATGCCAAAATCATAAGGGATCTTTTCATTAACAAACCAAGAAGGAAGAAGAAGGAACCTCCCCTTGTTCAGGTAGTAGGACAATTATCTGAATTTATTTCTGAAATGCCATACAAATATAATGACCCTGGGAATCCAGTAGTCACTGTTGAAATTAATGGCATTTCTCTACCAAAAACACTCATTGATTTGTGTGTATCTATTAATGTAATGCCTTTTGACACTATGAAAAACCTCCAAATCAACCAGTTAAGACCAACCCAAACCATGATCGAGTTGGCAGATAAGTCAGTCATTAGCCCTGCAGGAAGTCTATATGATGTCACAGTCACTCTAGCTTCTTGGGAATATCCAGTAGACTTTTTAGTCATCTATTATAAATCATCCTCCAAACCAAGAAACCCTGTGGTTCTTGGCCGTCCGTGGCTGGCCACAGTAAATGCCTTTATCAGCTGTCGGTTTGGTGAGATGATTATATCCAATGGAACACATAGCCAAAAACTTGTCCTCTTCCCTCCTGCCCAACCAACATAGGAAATACCTATTTTGTTAGAAAACCCTTATGGAGAGGAAGATTGCATCAGACCTCTGTTAACACTTGAACAAGAAAGAGGAATACAAGAACAATCAGATGAATAAGTCTTAAGCTTATTTTTGGCTGACACAAATTGCATTGAACACCCAAGGTCTTTTGCAGAATTGTCACATATTTTTAGTTCCGAATTTCAACAAACTTGGCACCCTGATATCACTCAATTATATACTTTATCACCATCCTCCTCAGATAAGGAAGAAACTACCGAACTTGTTGAGATTAGCCCAAAAAAACCTTTGTATATCAACTCTAGTTTGGAACCAGAACAAAAGACACAAGTGATTGAAATGCTCCAAAGACAATTTGATGCCTTTGCATGGGATTATGCAGACATGAAAGGCATTCACCCTGACACATGCACACATCATATCTACACCAATGACCAAATCAGACCAGTTAGATAGCCTCAGTGAAGGATGAATCCATCCCTTAAAGATATTGTAAAAGAGGAATTGCAAAAACTCCTTCGAGCCAATCTCATATACCCCATTTCAGATAGTCAATGGGTATCTCCACTTGTCATAGTTCCCAAGAAAAATGGTAAGTGGAGGATATGTGTATACTTTCGGGAGTTAAACAAAGCCACCCATAGGGATTATTTTCCCTTACCATTTATTGATCAGGTGTTGGATACCCTGTCCGGAAAGAATTATTTTCCACTCTTAGATGGGTTTAGTGGTTACAACCAGATACAAATAGCAACCGAAGACCAGGAGAAGACCACTTTCACCTACCCTTGGGTCACATATGCTTATAGGGTGCTCCCTTTCGGACTTTTCAATGCCCCAGACACCTTTCAAAGAGTTGTTCTAGCCATTTTCTCTGACTTGACCAATGATTGTGTGGAAGTCTACATGGATGACTTTACAGTCCATGGAAAAGACTTCCAAGAAGCATTGACCAGTCTAGAAAAAGTCTTGATTAGGTGTAAGGAAACAAATATTTCCTTAAGTAATGAAAAATAAAAAATGATGCTCACTGAAGGTATTGTTTTGGGACATCACATTTCCAGTTCTAGAATGAGAGTTCATCTGGAAAAGATTTATATCATCACACAAATCAGAATACCTTCCTCAAAAAAGGAAGTCCGCAACTTTTTAGGACATGCTGGCTACTATAGAAGATTCATTCCAAATTTTACAAGCCTAGCCACCCCTTTATTCAAATTATTATCTAAAGAAGCCGAATTTAAGTGGGATGATGAATGCCAAATATATTTTGAAATTCTAAAACAAAAATTGTCAACTACCCCTGTATTAAGAGGACCAAATTGGTCCCTTCCTTTTCATATATGTACCAATGCCTCAGACACAGCCCTTGGGGCAGTCCTTGGACAAAGAGAAAATCAAATTCCCTATGATATTTACTTCGTCAGTAAAAATATGTCTCCAGCTGAAGTTAATTATATAGTCACAGAAAAGGAATTGCTAGTTGTAGTCCATGCTATCAATAAATTTAGACACCATATTACAGGATATCAATATTTTTTACACACTGATCATTCAACCATCAAATTATTAATGAACAAACCAGTAACAAATCCTAGAGTTACACAATGGCTCTTATTATTACAAGAGTTTAATATCAACATTATTGATAGACCTGGTAAAGATAATCTTGTGGCTGATTTCTTATCTAGAATGATTCATCTAGGAGATAATGCACCAGTAGAAGATAAATTTCTTGATGAAAATTTATTTGTTATTTCTACATTCACTCCATGGTATGCAGATGTCGCTAACTATCTTGTGATAGGGAAGATGCCTCATAAATTGTCTCCTAGAGAAAAATAGAAAGTAATTCAACTAAGTGCAAATTACATGTGGCACGATGATTGCCTCTACAAAACAGGACCAGATTTGGTGATCAGGAGATGTGTAAGGGAAGATGAAATTCATGATATTTCGCAAGCCTGCCATGATGGTCCTTGTGGAGGACACTTCACAGACAAGAGGACCGCTTACAAATTTCTGCAATCTGGTTACTACTGGCCCCATATTTTCAGAGATGTTAAAACCTATGTATCCAATTGTGATGAATGCCAACGAATGGGTAATCCTACTGCACGAGACCAAATGCAACTTCAATCCCAAGTAGTTATTGAGCCTTTCAAGAAATGGGCATTAGATTTTGTAGGGCCCATTAACCTTGCATCTAAAAAGAAAAAGTATATACTTGTATGCACTGACTATGTGACTAAATGGGTTGAAGAAAAAGCTTTACTAGCTACAAGTGAACAATCAGTGGTAAATTTCCTTTTTAATGATATCTTTACTACATTTGGTGTACCGCGAGAAATTGTGACTGATCAGGGAACTCAATTTACCTCTCTTCTAGTCAAAGTTGTTACAGAACAATACCAAATCAAACACAGGAAATCTACACCCTACCATCCACAGGAAAATGGACAAGTAGAATCTACCAACAAAGTTATTGAGTCCATTCTTACCAAAACAATACAACTGTACCATAAGGATTGGGCTGACAGATTATTAGAAGCCTTATGGGCTTATAGAATCACCTGGAGGAATACAACAGGACATACACCCTATGAGTTAGTGTATGGGAAGCAGGTGCTTCTTCCCATAGAATTCCAGATCAAAACCTTCAGTACTGCAGTACAAGTTGGCATGAACTTGGATGAATCCCAACAACAAAGAATCTTGTAGCTTAATGAGTTGGATTAAATTAGGCAATAAGCACTTCAAAGAACTACTCTCATTCAAGAACAGAGAACAAAATGGCATGACAAGTATCTCAAAAAGAAAAAATTTCAACAAGGAGATTGGGCCCTATTGTATGACAGCAGATTCAAGAACTTCAAACGTAAGTTAACTACCCGTTGGATGGGGCCTTATGAAATTGACACTGTATACGATAATGGTTCAATCAGGATAAAGACAATTGATGAACAAGAAACACCACTACTTGTGAATGGTCACCGGTTGTGAGTTTACAACAAACCCCTGTCAAAAGAAGAATTCCTGACTCGTATACTACATAATTCAGATATGCATATGATCAGTAAGGAAGGAGACCCTCCTACTGATTCACATTGATTGATTGGTTTATTTGAAATTTTTGTACATAGGTGTGGATCGAATTTTATTAATAAGCTGAAGGTAACAAGAGATACTTACCTCGTTTTGTTTTACTTTTGCAATTTTTTTTCTTTATTTTTTTTTATTTATTTTTTTGTAAGTAACTTTCTATAATTTATTTGATCCTTCACGAACTTGCTAAATATCAGTTTGTAGGCATCAACAATATTTTGTTCTGCTTCAGTACCAGAAATCCTATTCTTGTCCGGTACCAGTCCAGTACCAAAAGTCTATTCTTCTACAGTACTATCAAGACACATTACCTAATTGACAAAGCATACTACGCATATTTCAAAATATTATGTCAATTAATATGAAGTAAGAAGCCATGCAAAAAACCACTTAAGATGGAACCAAGAAGCCGAATGCAGTATCAAATGGAAGCCCTTGTGAAGCAATAATTTCTTTTAGTTCTGTTGACAACTAAAGGGAAGTATTTTAATTTCTTTTGGTTCTGTTGCTAGTTAAAAAGAAGTAATTTAATTTCTTTTGGTTCTGTTGCTTAAAAAAAAAATAAAAAGAAGGACACAATCTTTACCTATGATTTCTCAAAAAACCATAATCTGCTTCAAAGATTAGAAGTTTCCTTTACCCAGTATTTCAGCATGATTTAAAGGAAAAAATACATTAGCCTATAAGTAACTATCTCACCCTAACCAGACTTCAATAGTATTCATTGGATTATCTTATTAAAAAGTAACACATGAATATATGAACACTCTCTACCATGGGCACACTAGAAAAACTTTTATGGAAGAGGATGTACCAGTACCCTAAGGAAACTTTAGGTCATTCTCTTATGGACAAATTTAGACAAAATTATACATTTGGATCACTCTAAAGAAATAATGTGCATAAAAAGTTTATTTTTCCTTCAGACAAATCTTTAAAAGACATTCAAAAGAAGATTATATGCCTTCCAACCCAATACCATCTCATCCTATAAAAAGGTTTTCAGACGAGCCTCCCCTGTCACCGTGCAAAGCACTCTTTAATAAAAACCAAAATAGGTGACTATGGACAAGAAGCCTCTGATGGAAAAAGGGTTTGAGAGACTAACCCACCGGGATACTGAATAGGTCTACTGGCAGCGGGTACCAGTCTGTGGTATTACTAGGCAAACCCATCAGGGTACTAAACAGGCTTGTTGGAAATGGGGCATTATGCCTGGGGAAGGCACCTCTAACTAATTATTACAACTACCCCACCTGAGTACTAAACAGGCTTGCTGGCAGTGGGTTCTGGTTGAGAAATGTCTCATCTATACTTGTCTGATTGAAAAGTTCACTTTTTGTCATCCAAAACAAAAAGAGCAAAGCTCACTATTGGCTTTCATCAGATACAAACTCTAGATTAATCAGCAACATAATTACTTCAAGCAAATGTCCATTTGAGAATCACCCTAAGTAAACTTACTGGTCTGACATCTAAAGCCTACATTACCTAAAAAGGAAACTTCTTAAGAGTGGAGCCCTAACTAGGGAGTCTAATCTACTTATACTGTGAAATTTATCTATAACATCCAATGATAGTAAATCTCTGAAGAAAGTTAGGTGCGATCTATTCTTCTGGAAAACATATAAATATTCCTTGTTTCACTGTTGAATGCTACCTTTGTCAATAATCCATCAAAAGAAGGGAAATTTCACTTTTTAGGTGTCAGATCATATGCTAGGTGATAAATGTACTTCTGGAATTTGATTGGTTTCTTTTGCTCTTATCATATTTTCTCCATTATGATATAAAATGTTGAATCTTCTTGCATACAGATATACAACATCTTCAGCATGGGGGAAGGTCAAAGAGCCCCTTCTGAACTCTTTTTTAGACTCATATGATCACCCTGCAGAACCAAATACAAAAGAACATAAGCACATAATAAAAGAAGTACAGGATATTCCCGTACCAAGTTTTCAAGAAACTTTAGTCTAAAAGGATGAATTATGACAATTTACAAGTAGTCACACATGCTATGAATATTAATCATACAAAGGTAAAAGCAAATTTAACATGGTATTTATTTTTCTATGCTCATAAAACTACAATAAGTATGAAAATATATACTAGATCTTATGACCTTAGTATTAAAACCATGCACCTATCCCTCATACCCATATGCCTAAACTTAATCAATCCTCTCATAGCTCTTGAACATGGCTAAGGGAAAAATCATATCAAAATATGAAGCATGTCTAGTAATGATAAGCCACGAATATATTTCATCCTTAAGCAAATCACGAACCTATCTTATGTCATGAACTATGATCCAACATCAAATTCACCACCCAAAAGTCCAATCACCTATCCCAAAATGATACTTTGACACCCAACGTCTTGTCCTCATCATTACAGTAACGGGTAGAAATGAAATGTCTTATCTAGGTGGCGAAGCCATCCAGATAAGGCTCACCTGGTCATAAATTTTCCTTGCGACATCCTTACTTAAACTTATCATTCGCATTATCAACACCGTCACCATATTCTCCTTGTCGTAAGCTTTCTCTAGTCTCGAGCCTACTCTTCTCTGGTACCAAACCCTTACCCTCATCAATTGACTAAACCCTTGTGCTACAGCCCAATCCTTTTCTCACAACATATAATGATGGTCGTTAGTAGACACGAACCGATATTCCAAATTTATAGGGAAACCAAGGAGTTCCAATTATGTCAAGAAAAATATGCTAGATTTGGATGGATGCCATTTCTGGAAAAATTCACAGGCTGGCATGAGAAGATATCTCACAAATTTATTCAGGGTTATGATGGAGAGATTGCACATATAGGAAATCTACAACTAACAATCAATGAAGCAACCTTAAGGGAGGTCACGACATTACCTAACAGAGGAGCCAAATACTTCAAAGGTGTATGAATCAACAAGGAAATGTGCCAAAAATTCTTGAAAGAAGATCATCAACACCCTGACTGGAAAAAGGGGATCCCTAGGAACTATATCAAGGAGGAGTATCATCCAATGATTACTAGTCTTCAACGATTCATCACTTGTGAGGGCAGGTATGTTGTGACCTTCATATATCATCTTAGGCTTCTATTACATTTTGAAGGAGGCACTGAAATCGATTTCCCATATTTTCTATGGATGAGTTTGAACAAAATGGTAAGAGGTGTTAAATCCATATCCAAAACTGAGAAGACTAGCATTTACCATCAAGGTCTCATTAAAATGCTAGTTTTACATGAACTTAGAAAACAAAGGATTAGTTGGAAAACCCTTATCACTCAACACCTTCCCAAAGAAAACAAACCTGTGGAGGAAACCCAACATGCTCCAAAGAAAAATAAGGAACCTCAAAAGAAAAAGGGCAAGAAGGATAAGACAACTCCACCATCATCTAGGGAAGTGAGCCAACATGAAAAAGCAAGGCCCTCTTCCACAGTCAATAAAACTTTTAAAATCTCTGAATCAAAAGGTAAAAACAAATTAGTAGAGGAGACTTCAATAGTGGCAATTGAGAAAAAGGGCCATCAGACAAAAATGATGAAGAAAGGGAAGCATAGCTTAGAAACGAAAAGTAAACAGTCTATGGCACAATCCCCTATCACCATTACACAATTAGAAAAGAAGAAAAGGAAGCTTGTGAGCACCCCTGATCCAGTACCTCCTTTGACGCAAAGTCGTTTATCCTCACGGTCCGACCCGCTTTCACCAAGACCTTCAATAACACGGCCCGAAGAGTTAACAAATCTTCGAACTCCCTCGGGAGTCTTTTACCCATGGTACCCTTCTTGACAATCTCCCCTTCGCGAATCGGGAAATCGGCACTCGCGTGTTTGCGAGTTCAACGCTTGCAATATCGGCCCTTCAATTCCCGAGCCCCGATCTCCGATGGTCAACGTCAACACTTGGGATATCGTCGCTCGCAATGTCGAGCCTTTGTATTTCAAAACCCCGATTACCGATGCGCCGATCTCTCGGCTCAGTGCCACCTAGACTCCACTCACTCCCTGGGGCCCACACGACCACGTCACCCCGGGATTTTGCTAATCGTGAATCCACGATATAAGTGTTCTCTGAAGTTGAAAACCCCGAACGCCGTTCTCGCGATACTCCGGATTCGTGCCACCTGTCCCTCCGACGATCGATGGCTTCGATTAAATCGGAAAATCGCAACTCACGATTTCGACGTGCATGCAATTCTTGCACTCGCCAACCCCGATATGCCGATATGCGATGGCAATTGGGTTCTACTTGTGCTTGTAGGTTAATCCTCTCCTAGAAGTTCAAGTCATCGATTCTCTTCCTTTAGAAGAGTCCTCCTGCTCCGGAGCTTCTCCTGGTCGGCTTCCCCTGGGTCTGTTCCACAATACTTGTAAGGAATTCTCCCTCCTGAGCTTTCAAAAACTTCAGCGTTTCTTCAGGAAAACCCCCGCACGGACTCCTTATGGCCTTACTTCCAACACACTAAGTGTTGAAGCCTTCTCGACCTTGCGCACTCCTGCAGCAATGGCCTATCAACGTCTTAGTCCAGAATCACAATTCTGAGGACTCACCCAGCCTGCACATGCCTTGCATGGCTCCATCTACCCAAACAATTTCTGGGTGTATCGAGAATGAGAGTTTAACTGCTCAGCCTCATCAACGCACTCTATGCGGATGAATTCAACTGAACTCTATGCAGGAATCTCCTGGCTCAAGCAGAGAAACAATGGAAACTCATTCCTTCATTCCCTCAGGTTTCGAACCTGATATGCAATCACATATGCAACATATAAAAGATAAGCATAAAAAGAAGCAAGTATGCAACAACATAATATCAACAACACAGAAAGATCAAACACATCCATGGAATTGAATCAAATTCTTTCTTCTATTAATTCAATCTGTACATGGGCATTCTCCACAAGCTCTCTGCTCTTCTCTGCTTGCTCTCGATGCTAATGCTGAATAATAATACAATGTTACAAAGGAGGGTGCCTATATTCCGTTTTCCCTCTCGAAAGCCAAAACTGTCTAATCTACAGTTAATTCCTATCTAACAGCATTAAAACTATTAAATGCCTTCTTATCTACAATACAATACAAAGGCGCTTCATATGAATGCTTTCATTCAAACGACGGTGCAACAATCTTTTCAAAGTAATTCAAAAAATGTATGTGTTGGCGCTGTCCAACTGTTCTTATCTTTCCACGCGTTGGCTCGCTCGATGAAGTGTGCGATGCTCCTGCATCATTCTTGTAAAAGAACCATGAGAAGCATGGAAAAGAAGGGAAAAACAATCGCCAGTCCTCATACACAGGAAGATCTAATCGATCTTACCTCCCCTTTTGAAGATTTATCAGTCCAAGATGACATCCCTAGTTTGGTCGAGGAACAAGCCACTATTACTTTATGTGGGATGAGGGAGGAAGTCGAGGAAAGGGAATGCATCTAGCCAGTAATGATGGAGTCAACAAAGACCTTGAAAAAAGAACAAATGAAGAAGATTGGGGAACTGCAAAAACAAAATCAGGAACTCAAACAAGAAGTGAAGGAATACCAACTATTGGACAAGTTTATCAAAAAGGAAAATGAGCAATTGAAAGCAACCAGCCAACAACTTCAAGATGACCATGAAGAGACTTCTAACAAGCTCAAGAAGGTACTATGATTCCTACAATACATTAGGGTCATAAAAAGGGAGCTGAAAGAAGAGGCTTCAACCATCAACATCATTCATCCACCAAAGTAAAGAACATAGTCTTAAGTTTTGAAAAAAAATTGGGTTTGTTTTTAGTTGCATGAGGACATGCAATGATTTTGGCATGGGGGAATGTTGAGAACCGAAATTGACATCTACATTACCCTATTATACTCTTCATCTATACCTTTTTGGCTTACCTAAAGCTTGGGTGAATGACAAGAACGCTACCATTAGCCAATGATAAGGTCATAAGGTAAAGTATGATTAATTCATGCATCTTGTGGTTTATTGAGCTAAGGAATTAAATATTTCATGTACTAATGCTTCAATTTGCCATGTATAATCTTTGACCTCTAGATAAATCCAGCCTTCCTGTACCAGCTCAACGATCCAGTACTTGTGCACCAAGACTGCCACTGTCTGAATCCAGTACCAAACACATCCGGTACTAAATCTCATTTGTTGCGATCTGGTACCAACAACTATGGACTGTCGTGATCCGGTACCACCAATTGCGCACTGTTGTGATCCGGTACCATCTACCTGTCACGATCTGGTACTAATATAAAGAGACAGATGTACCAAGTTTAGTCCAGATCACGCCCAAGACAGTTGTTGGATGTTTATTTGCTTTAGCAAGACTATGTTAGAATAGTTTGTTGATTGCCTCATCCGCATGCACTTCGTGTCATGAGGATGAAGCTAAAAGATGTAACCGAATAATTAAATTTAAACATTTGACCGATTTGCAAATCACTTCCCCTCCTTGTGTTTCACGACTAAGACTGTTAAATAGCCATGACAAGGATGGTGGAAGTGTAGGAGAGTTAGCATATTACCAACATGTGAAGCAGCGTATGATATTGCAGGACATATTCTGAGTGAAGACTAATAGAAGAACACCATTTATCTCCATCTCTTGATTGTCTATGATTGAATATGAGTTGAGTTGTTAACAAAAGTTTGATGTTATGTTTTGAGATTTGAGCAAGAGTAATGTGTGGGTTGAAGACAAGTTTACTGTAGACTTCGATAGTTGACCTGTTGAAGCGGCAAGGGCCCAATGCCCAACAAAGGTCAGCATATTTGTAGATTAGCATTATCATTTGTTTTCAGTAGTGTGAATGTTAAATTAGCTGAAGCTTTAACTTTGTTAGATGATAGCAGTACAACTTAGACTAGGATTTCCATTATATGATTGCTTAGAGATCTTTACTTGCTCTGTTTTTGCATATGCTCTGTTTTTATGAATTTGGTTTTTAGACATGAATGTTGGTAGCAGTAGTCAGACATATTTGAAGGAGAACTAGTGAAGTTCACAACAGCACATTGTGAACCACAACATACTCAGTATATTGACTATTGAACTACCCATGCTATGTCTTGATGATTGATGTGTGATTTCCCTTTCAGAAGTGTGGATTGCATAGTTAGTTTTCTGGGTCAGATAGCAGAGTTGATTTGTCAAACCAACTCCATCTCATACTTTCATATGCCATAATGGATTAGATAGCCTCTCTGTGAAAGACAACCAAAGTGCATTGCAGTTTTCTATTTTAATTTGTTTCCAACATGCATAATCTAGTTTAGTTCTATACTCGTGACATTAGAAATTACCTTTATTACTGGTGTCTTGTAACTCTATTGATTACAAATCCCGTATTGATAATTAATGAGTGCATTATACTAAACATATAAGCAGCACAACAGAAGGTCGAAAGTGACCGATGTTGAAGGTGTATCATTTCAAGCACCCAAACATTGTAGGACATCTCTATAACGCATTCTTGGCAACATATGGGAGGTTTCCATGGAATGATGAGGTACCAATTTACTTTGCTAGAATTTTCTATGTGGAGTTGTTTTTGGGCATGCACCCCGATTATACCAACCTACCATATCAATATTATGGGGTTGGTAAAGGTCAAACATATAATTGAAAAGGGGAATATTGAGATGCATCATTGCCGAGGCCTCCACCACCTTTGGTATCTCACCCAATAGGGGAATTTTATTCACATGCAGATATGCAAGCCACATCACAAGTTGTCAAGGAGGCAAGGACTGGAATCAGATATGATTTAGAACCCATTTTGTATGGTATTGACGTTGGTTTGAACCAACAAAGGGTGCAATCCACTTCTTGAGAGAGTTATTATGAAAAGACAGATGGGGAGATAGATTCCATGAGTGTAGAAGAGTTACAGGCTTATGAAATTTTTTATTGCAGTGGATGGAAAGAGTTTATTAGGCATGAGGAATCATGAATTGGACCGATATGTGTTTTAGTTTGTAAATTTTTCATGCATTTGGGGATAGTTTTCTTATTATTAGATCTAGATACATATCATTGCATTGTTAGAAATAATTGATGTGTTACATGTTCATTAATCATAGTTTGGTCAAATGTTAAATGATTCCTCATTAAATAGGGGACTTGATTCATCGTCTTTAAATTTCAATTCAATGAATTACGTATGCTTTTAAAAATATCCATATCTAAACTTTAGTTATATAATTTCCACACCTTGTTGAAGAATCAATCCAACAAATTTATATCTTGTCATTAATGTGAACACATTTCTCTAAAATTCAAAGTTGCTTTGTTCACAGATTTCCTTTCCATCTCCCAACACATTTATAGGTTTATCTTAGTAGTCATCACAAATGTTGGGGAAATTTCAAGATGGGGACGATATTGAGGTTGGCACATCACAGGTATTGCACTTTTCGAACTTTAAAACTATGATTTCAAGTGTCAATAATTTAATTTTAACTCATCAAAAATTATTTAAAAAGGTTATTTATGTAAGTAGATGCCTTGATGGACATATGCAAATTTCAAATGTGTTATAGGCCAACTTGGAGAAGAGAGTACCAGATAGAGTATCGGATAAGGATGCATCCATACATGATGATGCATAGGTCATGCATATGTACATTGAATTTGTAAGTTCTAGTGTGTTTTTATGAGGACTTTATTATATACACATGAATGCTTAAATTTGTTTTTCTACTTTTTTGAAATTTTATGGGTTACATTATAGATATGCACATGATGCACTTGCCTTTTATTTATTTCGTCCATGTCAATGGTTTAGAATAATATATACTTGGAATTTAGACATAACTACATGTACTATCCTTGATGCGTTTTCCATATCTATTTTTTTCCTTTTGAAAGATGTACAAAACAACTTTTTAGGTCCCCTTTTTCTTTCCTTTTGAAATATGTGCAAAACCAATTCAATATTCTTTGGAAACATTTCTTTTGCAAAAAGAGTTGAACATTATTTTTAAAACCATGGCTTATTTGTAATTGAAATGCACTTGTAGAAAAACTGAAGTTTTGGTTGATCAAATAAATTCAATATCCTTTGCCTACATTTGTTTTGCAAAAAGAGTTCAACATTAATTTTAAAACCATGGCTTATTTGTAGTTGAAATACACTTGTAGAAAAATTTAAGTTTTGGTTGATCAAGTATTCCTAGTTGATCAAATATGATTTGTATAATATTTTAATTAATCATTTTCAATTCATAGAAGGGTTAGTAAACCAATCCCTATATAAATTTATCATCATTTAAAATGGTATATCTTTCGAGAAATAATGGAGAAGGTTCAACCATCCCTTATTTCTTTGAGTATTGTCTTGAAATCTTCACTAATTGCTTACAAACCACAAACTAACTTTTATAGATTTAAAAATAATGGGGAATGTTCAAACCACCCTTTATTTCTTTGAGTATTGTCTTGAACGCTTCACTAATTGCTTACCAACCACGAACTGACTTTTCTAGATTTAAAAATATGCTAGATATATGATCTTACTTATGTTTAGATCATGATGCGACATTTTTGAAAGAGAATTTGGTTATATGAGGAGATCTATCCCACAACTTAAAAATGAAATATTTATCTTCTTGGAAGAATGGCGTAATATGGAGATTTATGTTTTCTGCATACAATGAAGTGAATTTCTTCTTGGAGTATTGTTAATCTCTTAACTTGTTTCTTACTAACCACCCACCAACATTCCTAGATTTATAAATATGTTGTACATGATTGTAGTATTGCCAAAATCTTAACTTGTTTCTTACTAACCACCAACCAACATTACTAGATTTAAAAATATGTTGTACATGATCTTGTGTTTAGATCATGGTGCGGGAAATTGATTATATGAAAACATCTATTTCATAATAGAAAGAGGAAAGACTTATCTTCTTGGAAGAATCCAGATTTGTGTTTTATGAATACATCCAAGTGATATCATTCTTGCCTAGTATTATCTAACTCTATATTGATTATATGAAAACATTTATTTCATAACAGAAAGCGGAAAGATTTATCTTCTTGGAAGAATCCAGATTTGTGTTTTCTACATACATCCAAGTGATTTCATTCTTGGGGTATTATCTAACTCTGAACATTGATTGCTTACTAACCACACACCAACTTTTCTTTTTAAAGAGCATTTGATTATAATATGAGAACATCTAAACCATAGTAGAAAATTAAAGATTTATGCTTTTGGAAGAATGGTTTAATATGGAGACTAGAATAAAAAAAGAGCGATAATATTAGATCCATCGAACTCCTTAAAGATCCATGGAACTCCGGTTGGGTATGTTATTCTTTCTCCTGGTTGGGTATGCTATTCTTGATTGAATCACTTATTTAATATTTATATGTTTATTATTTTAGAAAAATATATACTAATACGTATTATTAGTTTTTATTCCTTGCTACAGTAATGTCTATGCATGGAGCATGAAAGAGAGTATGAATTTCCGAGGATGGACTCCTGCACCTTTGGTATCCCAATTTTTCTTGAGCTTGTTTATTTTATTTATCTAAGTATTATTTTAAACAAGTGTACACTTTGTGTTAAACTAGTATATATTTTATTTAAGTTAAGTATTGGTCATGATTATAAACTAGGCTTGTGATATTTGTGTTGGATAGTCATATCGGTAATTTGCAATTCTTGTCCTTTCCAGGGGGACGTTGACAGTGCAATTAATAGGCTTTGGTAGAAGAAAGTAGAACTTGATCAGTGACTTTTGCAAGATGGCGAAGATGTAATATTTGAATATGAAAAGAATGTGTATAATTTATTAAATTGCTCTATGGCAATATACATTTATGGAGACAAACTCTTAAACTCTCTTAAAATCTATTATTATTAATTTTATTTTTAGTTGAAGTTGAATTTCCTATATAGGAGTAAATTATGTGTTTCTACCATTTATTCATCTATTTGAATATTTATTTGTTTTCGGTTTAACACTCTTAAAATACCCATTTTACTAGTTGTGTGCAATGAATTTCAATCACTATTTGAATAATTCAATGGCAAGTTTATATATACTATCAGAAAACACTCTCAAAATACTCATTTTACTAGTTGTTTGCAATGAATTTCAATCACTAAATAAGTATTACCTCTGGATCATACATGAGGTCCCACATATTCCACATCTCCACATTTGTATTCCTATGTCCTTATTAGGTAGGTCCCTAGAGGGTAGTTACTAATAGGTATTATCTCTATCATTGGATAGAATACATGCTTCCTAAGGATGAGACTCTCAACAACTACTTAAACCATTGATGACATGTTATCCTTGTATAGTGGTGTTTAATATGGTAATATTCTTATAAGGAAGGTTCTAATATATAATCTCTTTATCATTAACTAGAATAAGTTCTTCCTAAAGATGGGATTCAATATTCATTCTGAATAGTAACCCAAACTGCTAACAATGATTGTGCCTTTCATATTAGTGTTTAATATGGTAATATGGGTTAAATGGCTCAAAGAAATAAGAGTCGACAGTCTCAATTGTTATACACCCATAAAATCATTAGCTTAAAAAATTCCATTAATGTTATTTATCATAAAAACTCCTTTACCAAATTGATGATTATATTTATTCCCAACACATTAGTGAAAGATTGGAATACCCTCTCCATATTTTGTCACCAATATGAGAGAGTTTAAACATTTAATTTTGGTTCTTAAATTATACATTCATCATAACCTATAATAGATATATAAATTGAATAATAGAGATGTAAATTAAATAAAATTGTCATTAATACATTCATCATATCCTATAATAGAGATATAAATTAAATACAATTGTAATTATTTTTATTGCAAAATTTGAATTTCATGGTGGATGCATTTGTTGGACTTGAAAGTCATAATAGTTTGAATTTTGTATTTTCAATATCCTCTTATTATAGTAGGTTTCTTGTGTGAGGAAAAGGAAAATATGCATATGTTTTAGGTTTAAATAATACAATAGATGATTTGGATGGTGCAATATGTGTTTGGGTTCATTTAATATTTTTTAAACTTATGAGTTTCACGCATTTGCAATCCATAGATTTAAAATTTGGTAAAAGAAATAGAGTATGAGTAAGAAAGTTTAGTAAGAAAGTTTCTTGGAGAATCAACTTAAAAAGTAAGAATCCAATAAAATGGAAAAAACACCTTACAACAAAGAATCAACTTAAAAATTAAGAGTCCAATAAAATGGAAAAAACACCTTACAAGAAAGAAAATCTTTCTCATGGTCTAGTAATGGGAAAAAAGGGAACTTGTATATTATAAAAAGGGACACCTTATTATGGCATAGCATTCAAAATAAAGACACGCTCAATTGGATATTTAGATTCCATGTTTTAAATTGTCTTCCATATATCTCTCCAAACCTAACATTAATTTAGTTGGTAATATCTCGTTGTGTAGTGGAAGGTTTAACACGCCATTGGGTAACACAAAAAATAACCATAAATTTTATTTTTTAATTATATTTTACTTAGTTAATGGATTAATCTAGATAAATTTTAATGGATTTAGATTCATGCTAGTGAATCAATGGTTAATACACTATAATATTGTATCACATGTCTCATCCATCATTGTGAGCCTATCAATTGAGAGAATCAAGAGCACTATGTATTTGAATATTTTGTGTAGAAAAATATGTCTGCATATTCACACCATTTGAGCATGTAAAATATTATGTTGAGATAATTATTAATCCTAAATGAGTAAAATATTAATTATAACTCGATATCAAAACTCATTAATCATTATTTAGGCATATAGGAATGAACACACCAAAACTATTGTCCAATAGTACACTTGTCAAATATAAAACTATTGTCGAACAATACATTTTCACCATAGTATAGCCATTAGATAGAAATGAAGGATCCAAAACACATATACAATAGGAATTAATGAAACTTCAAAATGTGTCCAAAGCACCTGTCTAATAGTACACCTATTCCATTATACACTTGTTTATTGTACAAAATACCCAAGTTGTGTTGATTTCATTGGAATGCCAACATCAAAAAAGGGCCCATTACTATTCTTGAGATTAAAAATTGCCTTGTTTCTCTTCAAATATTAGATGCTATGGTCCATACATGGGATATCTCAAAGATAGGAGACACACAACTAAATCCATCCAAAAAGGGGTAGATTCTTTTGGGTGAAATAACTTGTTCACCAAATTCCTTATGCCCAACAAAGACATTTTCCTTAATATATTTTGTAGATGGGATTCATTTATGTAAATTTATTTTAGTGTTGGATTTGGTTCAATATTCTGTATTTGGTATTGTGATCATATTAAGAAGGGATTGAATGATATTGTGAGCATTTGGAGAAGGGATAAACTGGTCTTATCCATCTACACATATTGTAGAGAAGGGTTGGTTGACCCTTCTCCATCTATAGTTTATATATTAGGAAGGGATTGAATGATATTGTGAGAATTTAGAGAAGGGATAGACTAGTTTATCCATCTACAAGTATCGTAGAGAAGGGTTAGCTGACCCTTATCCATCTATAGTTTAGATTTTTTAGGAATTAAATGTATAAATGTTGGATGATCCATCTTGATTTAGATTCATATCAACCTGTCAATCATGTAATTAATTATTTTATTTAACATGATGTAAAGTGGAAAGGAGAAGAATTGAATGGCCCTTTTCCAACCCATATGTATTAATTTTAGGGTGTTCTTAATGTTAATTTCAGATTCAGTTGTTCCTATGGTTGCAATGGAATATAACTATATTAATCTTTACTAGTGGAAGCTAAACGAATGATTGGATGACCCTTCTATTTTTCATACTATATTTCAATTTTATCCATAATTCCAAAATATCCATATGCTTAACTTCTTTAGTGGTATATGGAGAAATGATCCACTGACACTTTTTGATTTTCATATCCATTGAAATACTTTCTAGCAATCCTAGAAGGTTATACCAACTCTTCTCCATATATATGTAACATTAATAAGAGTTGGGAAACCGTTATTCATCTACAAGTATGCAAAGAAGGATCAATCAATCCTTATCCATCTATAGTTTTCTGTAAATCACCCCAATGAACCCTAGTTTTAAAACTTTATAGGCATTGAATGTAGAAGGGATTGTTGAATCTTCTTCATTTACATTCCTATCAACATGTCATTCACCTAACCAATTCCCCGACAATGTGATGTAAATTTAGAGAAGAGAAAGGACCACCAATGGAACATAATGAAATAAGTTACTGGCCCAAGGAATGTAGAGACATGAAAGTCCCCTTTAAGGACCATTGATGGGTCACCAATGGGTCATTTCAAGTCATGTGGTTTTCCTTGGATAATAGTGATGAGCCATCCTTCACTTGTGGATAATAAAAAAATATGATTCTTAAGGGGAAATTAATAGAATATTGAAACCATTACAATAATAATAATATATTCATATACGTTTACTTGATGCAAAATAAAAAATTATAGAATGTCAAGTTTGTTTAAAAAATTCATAATGGTATTCCATCTTCAATTATTCATTCATGATTGACTTTTGACATTTTCCATGTTTTAAGTTTTGATAGTTTCCTTGATTGAACCTCTATTAAATTTATGCGTGTTGCGCATATCAAATGACTATATTGACAAATTATGACATCCGACCGATAGTCTTGAAAGTGAAAAACACTATCGGTTTGATGGGTTTCTTGAAAAAAATATCCTTTTAATATGATGGATCATCTTTCATATATAAAACCATTATCATCAAAATATTCTAATAATTTCATCTTTCCTTGTGTGCATCGCATCAAATAATATTTAACGTTTTCATCGTTGTGTACATGTGAAACCACATAAAATACATCTCTTGCAAATAACTCATCATATTCCAACAAGCAATTCTCATTAGATCAACACACATGCACACAATTGTACTATATATAAATTTTATATATCTAGATAGTACATGTAAATATACATTGTTTAAGCATAACACATATGTTTGAACAATTGAAACACAAATTTTACCTTCTCTAACAAGATCAGAAACTATATCGTCATCAATTGATACTATAGTTTCATTTGATTCAATATCCTCTAAGCTTGCAAGTGGTAGTTTCCCCTTTGTATTAATTTCGGTGTCTCCAAGCTTTAACATATTTCTCAGTTTTGTTTTCGCAAATGTCTGTGGATTCGGTGTCCTCTATGCAAGCTGAACAAAAGCAAGACTCATTTCTTCCATCAAATGCAAACACATTTTGGAAGGGTTTTGTTTTAGTTGAATGCAATTTTCGAGTCCCATGTATTGTACTATCCTCATATGGGATTGATTTATCTACATATTGGATGCCAATATGCCAAAAAGACCCGCAGACGGTTCAATAATAATTTATTTAAATATAAATTTGAAATGTCAATATAATAAACATGTTAAATAAAAGAACTTATTAACTTTCTCTATTGAACATGATTGAAAATCATATTTTTGAATGTGAATACAAATATCACATTTGTGTACAACATAGATATACACACCTGCACACATCCTTTGACGAATTATTTTCATGGATTAGCGCATGTTTGCACCATTCAACAACTTGATAAGAATATTCAAATCGATCGACATGAGGGTTCATCTGATACCTTGGAAGTGCTCGTTTTACACATTCCCCTGCACCATCATGCTCTATGTTTCCATGACCAGTCTCAAAGAAATTCCAACAATGTGTAATGTTTAATTTCTTGTGAAGATGACACAACCAATAGAATGATCGTGAAGATTTGAATTGACCTGCACATCCATCTAACCATATCCAATGTTGATCGAATTTGATCTCATATTTTTTAATGAATCATAAAGTTTATCAAAGCTATGTTGTACATAATGTGTATCGTGTGTCCAATCATCACTTATATAAAAGTGATATTCTTTAATAACATGTCAATTGTCATAAATGATTTCTATGTTATCAACACTTTGTTGAGAATGTCTATATAAAATGTGGACAAATATAGAGACTTGATCATAATGATAATATTCACTTTGTATTTCTTTTTATGTAGTGAAAGTCTATTTCTATGCAAAATCAACTACAGATAAAATTGTCCCTAGTGTAAACACTTCATGAGATTGTTTGAATTGTAGGTCTTTCCATCGAGCTCTATGTGAATGCTTGGTGTATTTATAAATTTTTTTCTCAAACTTCTTCAAAAATTCTATCACACATATTTTATCCACTTTCAAATCAATCCTTTTGGAAACAACATTTGAAGAACTTGTAGTAGTGTTACTGATATATTCATATCTCTTCCAACTAACATTTATATCAGACAAATATTGATCATTCATATCAATAGGATACTTGGAGTGAAATAAAATTAGACTTCCACAATGATCACATTTTTTCCACCAACACATTTTTTTTGGTAAAATAATTCATCGCCTTCTCTTTAACATAGAATTTGGGATATAAAACCACTGATTGTGGAAGTAGGTGAAATTTCCCAGAAATGTTTACCAAAATCAAGAAAAATATCGTAATATAACTCAAATTCCACATGATAACGACAAAAACAAGTGTCACAAACAATGATGGGTCCAACAAACCATGGCTTTTGTTGCACAAATGTATTGATGGACATTTTAACTTCTTTTTTCTTTTCTTTGAACTTGTTGAACAATTCTATTTGTGTCATTGGCAATATATGTAAATTGCATGTTCTCCATATTCACCTCGTTCTATTCTTTGTCACAGCACATCCCTTGTATGTGGTGAAACATGAGATTTTGTCAACCAATAGTTACAGGACAATACTTTAACATTTTATCAAATTCTATCTTTGTAGGGTTGTCTAGAAATATTTGTCCAACAAGTAAGTTCATCATTTGCATCTATTTGCAATCAGAATTGTCAATGTTTGTACAATGTTTTTCTTGAGGTTCCCATCACTTTCGCCATGTGTTGTGTCAAACGATCTTTTATATTGCTAGATGGAACAATTGTTGTTTGTATTACTCTACATGCAACATTGACATATTTGTTTCGATATTTTCCAAAATATTTTAATGTGCTAGTTATATTCTCAATTACATTTTGTTTCTCCTTTGTATCTTTTGTTGACTTTTGAATACCCAATAATGATGTAGCTTCTTTTAATTTTTTCGACCTTATTAGATCTCTCAAAAGTTGAGCTTGTGCTACTATGGATTCATCTTTTAAAAAAGTATTATACATATTCTTAACATGATATCTTATAATATGGTCAGGTTGTTTCTCCCCAAATTTGTTAGTATCAACATTTTTTGACATTTCATCATCAATGTTGATATCTCTTGCATATTTCAATTTAACTTATATTAAAAAACTAAACCAGATCATAAATTAATTAAACTCTACAAGTGTTTGAATCTTGTATTATCTAAATTTATGTACATACCTGTAGGTGATTCAAATTCTGCTTTAATTTCAGTTTCAACGACTTCATCGATGTTATGAGGCAAATCTATTTTTATTTTTTGAAAAATATTAAATTCAAATTACAATCAGTTATATTAAAAAATAATTTGAATTTGAATTTTAAACTTAATCTAGACAATATGTATGCATACTAGGTTGGACTTCTTCTTGTTGAGAATCAAGACACAAATCTCTATTTACATCATCATTATTTCTTCCTTCAATATTTTCACGTTCTCGTTTCTTTCTCCATTAATGCTCTTTTTCTTATTCATTATGATGAGTTTCATCTTGAGTGCGATTATATTTTCTCGTGTGAATTTTTTTTTTGACCATGATTATTCAATTTGTAAAGGTTTTTATAAAATTCAACATTTTATAACACGAAATAAAATTTCAAACCTCAAATATTATAACTCATTTTTTTTTTAAAGAAATTAAAAAATGTATTTAATAATCATATTGTAATAGATTTCTCAATAAACCAAAATGATTTTAAAATGTTTTTTGCATAAAAAGTAGATTTTAAAGAAAATTTAGAAAAACCTTTGATCTTCAAAAAAAATTGTTTCAAAAAAACTTCATTGTGACAAAAAATATTCAAAAATAATATCAAGAATTTGATAGGAATTGTTTAAAAAAACTTACTTTCAAAATAATTCTCTTTGATATAGTAAGGAGTTGCTTATGAAAGTGTTCACTTTGAAAATAATGTTCAAGAAAGCCTCCACCTTGAAAATAATGTTCAAGAAAGCCTTCAATATATAAATTGTTGCTCTAATAAAAACAATAAAAACCTTCTTTCAAATAGTGAAAAAAGTTTCTCCAAAATTCTCTTTAGTGGCTCCACATAACCAAAAATATGAACTAAGAGAATGAATTGTGAAAAACAAGTTCGTTCGAAAGCATATTTATATCATTTCACGCCAAATGATATTCCAATTGATACAACAAACGATGCGTCTCTTCGTATATTTCCGGACGATGGAATTTTGACACAAGATTTTCAGCAGAAAAGATTACTTTTAGGCCAAAAGATTGGAAGGCCATTTATTTTTAACAACTTCCATTAAGAATAAACTTTCGGCTGAAAACCTACGTTTTTTGGCCAAAATATTAGTTCAGCCGAAAACCTGCAACTGGGACAGTTTATTGAAAACTCCCAATTCTCTCAAGCTTACTTCAACTTTGGAGGTAGCGAACACTTGCAAATACAAAGAATTTAGTTTTGGATCTGATAGAGACATTTGTAGAAATGAATCTACTTTCAGTTGATATAATTCATATTCATATTCATTGTTTTCAGCTAATTTAATTAATTTTTCAAAAAAATCACTGCATAATATTTTTAGGTGACACTAAGATTCAGTAAAATGAAAAATCTATATCTGTAAAAATACAAAGTGGAAAATTATGAAAAATTTATATTGATAATCTTTAGATTGTCCTCTTCAAAAGGGTATTTTTATGTTTTACTAAGTAAAAATTAAGAAAATTGCATGATGGGTAAAAACATGTGTTTAATGTCTTTGTCAACTTCAAAAAATTGTAGAAATTATAATATTCATTTGTTAGATTCAAAACTATAGTCAACATAAAATAGAGTCTTTGTCGATTGTTGCAACATATTTCATTTGTTAGAAACAAAATTTTAATAATAGATACATTGTTGGGGGAAAACATAACTCATTATCATTCCCTTCATTTTTAAGGAACATACTATCAAACAATTGCTAAGTTGACATATCAGATCTCAATAAAAAAAAATTGAAAAATAGTCAACAAAAATTTAACAAAATTCTTGACAAGTTTTGTTTTTACTGTAAAGTGAAATTCTAAATAAAAAAATACTTTTATTTACCCGAAGTTGAAGAATTTGTGAAATTACATTTTTTGTTTCTCAAAAAAGAAGCAAAATAGACACCCACATTCATGATTTTACCCCATGAATATTGGAGAAGAATAGGGGTTGGTACTAGGACGAATAACACCCGCTTTTAGCAATTCTTGAATAATTTTCTCAATTTCATTTTTCTAGGCAAAGGGATGACGATAAGGGAGAACATTGGGGGGAATACTATCAATTACTAGAGGAATGGAGTGATCATGGACATCATGGGAAGGGGGAAAACCATGGGGAGTGTTGAAAAATAGCTTGGTTTCAGGAGAGTATAGATTGAAGGTTAGGGTGCACAGAGGGTATCTCAACATATTGAATGGAATGGAGTTGGGAAATAATGTTATAATTACCTTTTCTTAGTATCTTTTCCATTTAGTGGAAACTAATGATCTCAGGTGAGCCTGTTGTGATTCCTTGGAACTTATACTATTGTACCTCTCGTTGCAATTGCATGGTCAGGTCCTTAAAATCCATGAGGATGGGGTCAAGAGTGCATAACCATTTAACACCAAGAAAAATATCACACCCACCCATGTTAATATAAAACATATGATATTTGAGGTGGTACTGACCATTTTGTAGGCACACATTTTCATAATATCTACCACATTTCATGGAAGCGCCGATGAAAATCATGATTTGAAAGTTGTTGACTACATGGATATATCAATTGATTTCTTGGTCAATGCGGTGATGAATAAAATTATGGGTGTTTCCACTGTAAACTAGGATGATGAATTTCCTATACTTAATGTATCCAATTAGCTTGAGGTTTTGGGGAGTGGAGAAACTAGTGAGGGTGCACAGTGAAATAAATGATTCCACCTCTGGTGTATCAAAGGGAGGGTTAAGATCATTTTTGGGGGGTATCTCTTCCACAAGGGAAACATCAACATCCTCATCAACAACATCCTCATGAATGACCATAAATAACTTATGTTCCTTACACTTGTGCCGCATAAAATATTTTTTATCACAATCATAACAAAGACCCTTGAGTTGGTGTTCAACCATCTATTCCCTAGTTAATTACTAGATGTTAAGAGGAGTGGCAGGAAGGGTGGGATTGGTGGGTTGAGGGCGAGGAATAAAGGATGGTTTTCGTGTTAAGCCCTAATATTGGCTCATTACCCCTTAATTGGGGCATATTACATTAGTAATGTTATTTTATTTATGCCGGCTTTATTCCATTAGTTGTAATTATACCTCCTAGTCTCCTATATATACCAAGGAGCCATTTTCATTTGGAATCATCTTGGAATTGTACATTTATGTGGGAATAAGGAGGTTGCCCCCTAAAAGAGGCTTATTATCTGAATTTATCTCTTTTTCAAGGTGTTGAGTACTTATTCTAAGGTTTTTCTATGCTATATTGATATTTGGTTCTTAACATATGATAGCATAGCTCAAGGTCTTAGGGTTTCGTTGCTACATATGAGACACCTTGTAATTTTAGCTATAACTTTTTTTCTACAACATTTAAGAAGGAATAGATTGGAGGATATTTAGTAGACGGATCAAGGCACATTGGGTTAAAATTTCATCTCTTGAGGCCTTATAATTTCGGAGATACAACCTGTGCAAGATAGGGTTCTGGGATCATCCTGAACTGAGTCATTGTGGAATTTTTATTATAAAATTGTTTCTGTAACGTTTCAGACCCTAAAATCCAGAGGATATTCACATAAATTAGTAAGGTATATGTGGTAAAAATTTCATCTTCTGGGTCATCTTAAATTTGTAGATACACCCTATGGAAGATAGGGTATCTGACTAGTCTCAAGAAGGTGTTCTAGGTAAAACAATCATAACTTCTTCTTATAGTATCCAAATTAACAGATATTGGTTGCATTGGATAGTGGAAAGTTTGTAGTATTTATGGTACTAGTTTCATAATTTTATATCAATTATTTTTTGCGGGGCACGCTATACAAGTGACATCTCCTGGAAAGGCCAAAAATAATCAAGTTGTGGGGAAGTTACCATAAATTCCACTTGGTACATCGAATTTTGATTAGACCTGTGGAATTGCAGAGAATAAATATCAGAGAACTACAAAAAATAAAGTTTCATACCGATAAGGGTTGAAAATTTGGAGATATAGCAGAAGAAATATTGTCTAGCAGAACCACCTCAAAATCAAGGTTCAAAAGTGATACTTGGCCAACATGCCACCCAAAAAAGGAAATTATACACCAAATAAGCCTCCAGATAATTCTACATGGACTCTTGATGAAGGTGAAGAAATGTGTAGGGACATAAATGATTTACAAAAGAAGACATTAATAAAAGATGAACTACAAGAGATGATGGAGGGTTTAAAAGGGGAGATCATGGAAGGATTGAAAAATTTCATAATAGAGAGGACACCTGAAAGTGAAAATGTATCCCATAAAATTCATGATGAGGACACAAGGAAGATGAATCAAGAATGGATAAATTCCAACTTTGGGTTGAAGACAAACCACGTTCCTAAGATCAATATGAGGAAGTTTGATGGCAAGGACCCAATAACATGGATACTTCAGATGGAGCAATTATTTGATCTACATAATGTTCCACATACACAAAAGGTACGAATTTCTTTGTTATATTTAGAACCCAATCAATCTGTATGGTATCAATGGCTTTGTTCTCGCAAATAACTCGTCACTTGGACAATTTTCACGAAAGAAATGATAGCACACTATGAGGATACAAGGAGCAATACCTTCTTTATCTAGTTGATAAATCTCAAGAAAAAGGGTTCAGTTACAGAGCACATTGAGAACTTCCAAAGATTGAATATAAAGGTAACAAATATTCCAAATGAGCACTTGATTGATGTATTCATAGGAACTTTAAATGATAACATTCAACATGAGGTTCACCTTTGGGAAACCAAATCATTGGAGGATGCATTTAAGGTGGCAAGAAATGTTGAAAGTAAAAATATGGCTATGGCTACTAGAAGGACCAATCCCAACATCTATAGAGAGAATAATGCTCCTTCTTCTAAAACACTTCAACCTACAAGGTTGACACCTCAACAATTGGAGGAAAGAAAAGAAAAAGGTTTATGCTTTAATTGTGACAACAAGTACAGTAAGGGACATAAGTGTGGTGAGAAGAAATCATTCTACATATATTGTGAAGAGGAAGAAGAACAAGAACAAGAAACATCTCAAGATGAAAACGTAGAAGCAATTTCATCTGAAGAGTTGACTCCCACAATATCGTGTAATGCATTGGCTAGAATTGGCAATTTTCAAACCCTCAAGATCGAAGGATACATCAAAAAGAAAAAGGTAATGGTCCCAATTGATTCTGGCAGTACTCATAATTTCATTCACTATAAATTATCCAAATCTCTCAATTGCTTTGTATATCCAGTGCCATAGTTTCAAGTAATGATTGTAGATGGAGGAACTATCAATTGCTCAGGAAAATGCAATAAGATCAATATTACTATGGGGGAATAAGTAATGAATAGTCCAATGATTTCTATACCCATGGGTGGTGTTGATGTTGTACTGGGAATCCAATGGTTACAATCATTAGGAACAATGTCTTTTAATTTTCAAGAACGTTTCATGAAATTTTCATTGGAAGGAAAAGAAATTGAGTTAAGAGGTATCACAGGGAAACGCAGTAAGGTGATAAGCTCTAATGGCATGAAACAATTATTGAAAAAAGGGCATCAAGGCGTTATTGAACAACTACTCTCACTAGATGTTCAAACATCTAAGCCATCTATTCCTCAAGATCTCCAAGGGATCATTAATAAGAATTCCAAAGTATTTGAAGATATTCCCAAAGGTCTTCCATCCACTCGAAATCATGATCATGAAATTCACCTAATACTTGGAAGTGTTCTTCCTAACATCAGGCCATATAGATACCCTTATGCCCATGAGAGTGAAATTGAGCGCATGGTTGAAGAAATGTTAGAGGAGGGCATTATTAGACCTAGCCAAAGTTCTTACTCTGCACTAGTGGTAATGGTATTTAAGAAGGATAGCTCATGGCGTATGTGTCCAGATTATAGAGAGCTCAACAAGATCACTATTAAATATAAGTTTCATATTCCCGTCATTGATGAATTGTTAGATGAACTACATGGAGCAATCTATTTCAAAAAATTAGATCTTCGTTCAGGGTATCATCAAATTAGAATGAAGGAAGAAAATATCCCAAAAACAACATTCCAAACTCATGAAGGCCATTATGAATTTTTGGTCATGCCTTTTGGCCTTACAAATGCACCTTCCACATTCCAAGGGTTGATGAATTCCATTTTCAATCCCTTCCTTCGAAAATTTGTGTTAGTATTTTTTGATGATATAATAATCTATAGCAAGTCTTGGGAGGATCATCTGCAACATGTTGACAAGGTGCTACAACTACTAAAGGAGAAACAACTATATGACAAACCATCCAAATGTTTCTTTTGAGTGAAGGAGGTAGAGTATTTGGGTCATATTGTATCTCATGAAGGAGTTAAGGTAGAACCTAACAAGATTAAGGCCATGATGGACTGGCCGATTCCCAAAACATTGAAGAATCTTAGAGGATTTTTGGGTTTGACAGGTTACTACCGCAAGTTTGTTTGACACTATGGAAGAATAGAAACACCTTTAACAACACTAACTAACACGGATGAATTTTCATGGACTCCAGAGGCAGCTAAAGCTTTTGAACAACTTAAAGAGGTGTGCAAAGCTCCTGTCTTGACCACTCCAGACTTCACAAAAACCTTTATTGTGGAATGTGATGCCTCGGGAAATGGAATTGGTGTTGTCCTATTGCAAGAAGGAAGGCCCTTGGCTTTTGAAAGTCTACCTCTCAAGGGAAAGGACTTACAAAAACCCATTTATGAGAAGGAAATGATGGCAATACTACATGCATTGAAGAAATGGTATCCTTACCTAATAGGTAGGCACTTCAAGGTCAAAATAGATCATGATAGTCTTAAATGCTTCCTGGAACAAAGACTGTCTTTAGAAGAACAACAAAAATGGGTAACGAAGATATTGGGTTATGATTTTGAAATTGTCTATAAAAAGGGGATGAAAAATGTTATGGCAGGTTCTCTCTCAAGAAAGGATGAAGATGTTGAGGCCTTTCTCTGTGCTATCTTGATCATCCAACCCGATTGGATAATATAAGCAAGGGATGAATGGAAGAATGACGAAAAAGTGTGGACTCTCATTCAAAGGTTGCAGCAGGATTCCAGTGCATCAGATACATTTACATGGAAAAATGATTCACTATGGTACAAAGATTGCTTATATTTATGTAAGAACTCCCAACTCAAACAAAAG
>JASDQU010108961.1:78645-114344 GCA_032191745.1 Picea mariana | reverse complement strand
GAACAAACTTTTCCTTCTGGAAAATAAGGATGAGAACACATTTAATGTCCTTGGTTGCTGATGTTTGGGATGTCGTTGAAATGGGATATCTGAAGTATGTAGTCTTGGCCTCAAAAGATGATAAGATGGAGTTTAGCTTTAATGTGAAAGCAATGAATGCCATCCTCAGTGGACTTGTTGAAGTCAAATTTCTCAAAGTCATACATTTTGATTCAGCAAAAGTTATGTGGGATGAGCTGATAAGTAGTTATGAAGGTGATGAAAAAGTGAAAGACACAAAACTTCAGACTCACAGACTGAAGTTTGAGCAGTTAAAGATGGATGAAGACGAAACTATCAATAAGTACTTCTTATGTATAGAAGGACTTTTCAACACTATGAAAGGGCTAGGTGAAATGATAGATGATTCTTTTCTAATCGAGAAAATATTAAGATCTCTTCCTGATAGATTTAATTCGAAGGTCTCTGCTATAGAGGAAATATCTGATCTCAAAACATTGACACTAGATAAAAATTTTGGAACCCTAACTTCTTATGATATGAGAATCACCAAAGGTAAGTCCATTACAAGAAAGACATATTTTAAAGTAGAGAAAAACATAGACTCCGATATAGATGAGATTGAAGAAAATTTTGTGAGAAGATTGAAGAAAGGATCAAGCAAATACAAAGGTAAACTGCCTTTCAAATGTTTCAACTCTGGTAAGATAGGTCATTTTGCAAATAAGTGTCCTCAGAAAAGAAAGGATCAGACATATGATGACGAGGAGAAGCACAAGCACAAAAAGGTCTATAAAGAGAATAATTTTAAGAAGAAAAGTCTTTGTGTAAACAATGATGATGATCCTTCAGATGATGAAGAAAGTTACTCTTCTATTGAAGATAAACTAAATAATATCATGCTAATAGATTTATAAGATCTGGACATTGAAGATACAGGAAGTGAGTTCATTGATAGTAGTAGATCTTGAAGGAGAACTTGTCAGTGCCATGGAATATATTGATAGGCTCAGAGAAAAGAAAAGAAAAGAAAAAAAGTTACTGCTCAGGTATGAGAAAACATGCAATGAATCATATGAGGAAATTGCTCTGTTGAAAGTTAATTTAGAAGAAGCTAAGAGGATTGAGGACATCCTCACACAACAATTAAAGGAAGCCAAAACAAAAGGTAAAAAATTGGATGTTGAAGTAGTGTCTGTCGGAAAAGATCTAGAGAAATTTCAGGCCTTATATCATCAGCATATGACAAGTATTAAGGCATCAGAAGGATTAACCACCATTCTGAATCAGCAAAGGAATCCAAAGTTGAAAGCTAGTTTGGGTTATGAAGAGGGATCAAGTAGTTGTCAGCCAAGAAACAAAGAATCCATCAAGTTTGTCAAATCTACAACCATTGACAACAATGAACTTGCACAAACAAAGGAAGATAATTAGCCTCCAAGGAGGAGTGAAGGAAAACGTATAAAAGCTGAATCTGTAGAACAAATAAATATTACATTCTCTTCTCAAGGAAATCATCAACGTGGAAGAAATCGACCTTCTCAAAGAAGACAACCATTTTCTAGGTACAAATATTTTTTCTATGGATATTGTTATTACTACTCTAACTTTGGCCACAAAGATGTAAATTGTTATTTAAGATTTAGACATGAAAAATCAGGACAACCAAGGAATAAATACCTGCCATAACAAAGAATGAGACAACCAAGTAACAAACAACCGCAGACTGCAAATCATGTGATGGTTGGGAAAAGGACACAGATTAAGCATAACAATCGTTATGATCCCTTATTCAATGAACTAAAATGTTACATCTACCACAATTATGGGCATAAAGTTGTAGACTATCTCTTAAAGAACTATAAGCCAGATTCAAATCACAGAGCTAAAAACGTCAAGGTTTGGAAGAAGAATGAAGATAACAAGTGTGGATTAGTGTTGTCATCTCAAAGACAAAAATACTCCTGGTATATTGACAGTGGATGCTCCAGTCATATGACAGGTGAAAAAATTAAGTTCATATCACTCAAGGAAAATAAATCAAGAAGTGTGATTGTTGGAAATGATGCTCTAGGAAAGATCAGAGGTAAAGGTATAATAAGCTTAAGTAATGGAAGAAGCAAAGGTTGAGATGTCTTATTTGTTGATGGTTTAAAGAATAATATTCTTAGTGTAGTCAGATATGTGACAGAGGATGTGAAGTCACTTTCACTGCTAAGAATTGTAAAAGAAAGACAATAAACACATGAGAGCTTCTTGCAAAAGGGTTTAGAACCGAAAACAATGTATATTTCTTGAAGGAAGATAAGAAGAAATGTCATTGAAGAAAAAATGATGAAATTTGGTTATGGCAAAGAAGGCTTGGACACCTGAATTTTGATCATATTGTCAAACTGAATAATGAAGGTGCTATGAAAGACCTTCCAAAATTATCTAAGCCTAATAAATTTGTATGTGAGTCCTACCAAATGGGGAAGATGACTCGTGCTCAATTCAAATCGAAGAGTTTCACATCTTCAGAGAAACTGATTCAACTTGTTCATATAGATCTGTATGGACCATTGCGAAAAGAAGGAACTGGAGGAGAATGTTACTTTATGATGGTCATTGATGACTTCTCCAGACATACGTGGGTTTCCTTTCTGATAGAAAAATCTGATGCATTTGAGAAGTTCAAAACATTCAAGGCATTAACTGAGAATCAAACAAGAAGAAAGTTAAAGGAAATTCGCTCAGACAGAGGAGGAGAATTTTTGTCAAGAGATTTCAAAGAATTCTATGATAGACATGGAATTAAAAGAGAATATACTATTCCATGTACTCCTAAAAAAAATGGAGTTATAGAATGCCAACATATATTAGTTCAATAGATGGCAAGGGATATGATGAATGAGAGGGACATTTCACAAACCTTCTGGGTGGAGGTTGTTCACACATCTTTTAATATTCTGAACAAAGCACATCTAAGGCCGAACAATGATAAAACTCCACATGAGCTATGGTTTGGTCGACCCACATCCATTAAGCATTTCAAAGTATTTGAAAGTAAATTCTACATCAAGAATAATGATGATCATCTGGGAAAATTTGATAGTAGAGTTGATTAAGGGATCTTCTTAGGATATGCAATGAACAGTAAAGGATACAGATGCTTTAACAAAATATTGCATAAATTAGTAGACTATATTGATGTTCGAATTGATGAAGAAGCTCATGTAAAAGATCAACAGAAAATAAGCACCAAGTCAGATGAAGAAGAGGATAAGAATAATGAAGATGCAGAACAAAAAATCTCATAGTCACAAGAAGATGATGAATCAAGTGGAGAAGAGACACCCAGAGAAGAAGAGTCAAGGCAACAATCAACATCAAATCCTTCCTCCATAATTACTCAAAAGAATCATCACGAAATTCATATAATTGGTGAGAAAGACAAAGGTGTACAAATGAAGAGAAGGATAATCAAAGACACAGAGCAATCATATAGCCTTCATATCCATGGTGGAACCCAAGAACTTTAATGAAGCCAGTAAAGACGTAAATTGGGTAAAATCAATGAATGAGGAACCGGATCAGATTGAAAAGAATGACACTTGGGAACTCGTTCCTAGAATAGCAAATAAAAATGTAATAGGATCCAAATGGGTCTACAAAAATAAGATGAATGAGCAAGGAAATATTTTAAGAAATAAGGCTAGATTGGTCTGCAAAGGATATGCTCAAATAGAAGGACTAGACTTTGATGAAACATTTGCGCCTGTAGCAAGATGATAAGCTATTAGAATGTGTCTTGCCTATGATTTCCATAAATAGTTTAAATTCTATCAAATGGATGTCAAGTTAGATTTTCTAAATGGAGATCTAAAAGAAGAAGTCTATATGGAACAACCAGAGGGTTTCCAACTGTCAGATAACCCTGACTTTTTATGCAAGACGAAGAAATCCTTATATGGGTTGAAACAAGCTCCTTGTGTCTGTTATTACAGACTGGATAAGTATTTTCAAGACAAAGGGTTCAAGAGAGGAACAATTGACAACAATCTATATATCAAAATAGAGGGTAATGATTTTTTCATTGTGTTTGTCTATGTAGAGGACATCATCTTCAGAAGAAATAATGATTCATTGGTACAATGGTTTTCCTCTGCCATGCAATCTGAATTTGAAATGTATATGATAGGGGAACTACCATTTTTCCTTTGTGCAAATTACTCAGAGGTCTGAAGGATTATTTCTTTCTCAGGAGAAATATCTAAGAGAAATGTTGAAATGGTTTCAAATGGAAGATTCTACACCTATGAGCACACCTATGGTCACTAGATGCAAGTTAAACAAGGATGATGACTCACCTAATGTTGATCAAAGTTCCTATAGGTCTATGATAGGCAACCTATTGTACATCACAACATCACGTCCAGACATAATGCATGTTGTTGGAATGGTAGGAAGGTATCAATCTACACCTAAACAGAGTCATTTGTTAGATATCAAAGGAATATTCAGATACTTGAAAGGAACAATGAACTATGGCCTATGGTATCCTAGAAACCATAATTTTAAACTATCAGTCTATTTAGATGATGATTAGGCTAACTGCGTGGATGAAAGGAAAAACACGAGTGGAGGTCCATTCTTCTTAGGAGATTCTCTTGTAGCATGTGTTATCACATATTCTTGCAAGGGGATATTTTTCCTTTGGAGTTGGCCATTGGGTGACCAAATGCGAGAAAAGAGGTTTAAAAACCCACCATGTGCATTTGTATCCAAAGTCGGGGTGCAATTGTGCAAAGATGCGCACATACCGGGTCAGTGAAAATCCATCAAGTGCAGGCTCAGTCTCAGCCGTCGAATCCATCAGATAAATTAGATCGGTGGCCATCGGGCAATCGAGATTATAGAGTTGCACAAAGTCTAACATCAGACCGAGGCCCAGAATCGTGAGATCTGGGTCGTTCATTTCAGAGGGACACATGGTGCACGATCAACATAGTCACGATTTCGCGGCTCAAAAAGGTCAAAGAGCAGATTTTTTAGAACTCACGAAATGCAAAATCGTGACAAGATCGCAGTCGTTGATCAAAGGAGAAATATGGACCGTTGCATCAACTTTTCATGATTTTGTGAGTCAATAAAGTAAGAGGGTAGAGTCTTAAAGACTCATGAAAAACAAAATCATGAAATAATCCGAGTTGTCCAACTAGGAGACACGTGGCACCTTATCCAAGAAATCGCGATTTCACGACTCGGGGTTTTGAGCATGGAGCGCATCACAAGTTTGCAAAATGCGCAATTGTAATGTTCCTTGGGACTAGGCGCATTGTCACTTCCTAGGGTCATATGAAAGCAGAGCTAAATGAAGGTGTGCTCTTGATCAAGTGATAGTTGGCCAGAGTTTTTGAAGGGGTGATCTTGGTCATCAGTTTGAAGAGGATCCAACCACTGATCCAAGGGGACACATTTCGTGATTTATGGCATCGGGATGTTGGAGATCAAGAGGAGTGAAAAATCTYGAAATGCAAAGCCCCGAAATGTCCTRCGAGAAAAGCATGTGGTCGCGGCCCACGGTCGCATGGGGTAGTGGGAAGGAGTTGCACGAAAGGTTGGAGCACCCAATTTGAGTACAAATAATGAGCTGCGTGGCCATGAGGTGCCAAAATTGACTCAAAGGAGTCATGAGTTCTCCTGGGGCATTCATGGGTGTCAAGACTCCATCCAGATTCTGATTCAGTTAGTTAATGGAAATAGGGGAGGTAGTTGAAACCTCGTTTTAAATCGTAAATGGAAAGCATGGAGGAGCTGACCATGGAAAATAGAGTTGTCAACCAAAGATCCTTGTCAAGTGAATTTTCCTACAAGGCCCATGCCGATCTGATCTTGCGTCTGACAAAAGAATGCAAGTGCATCTTGACAGAAGAAGATGCAGACGCCGAGCCTTGAATGCATGACCAGATCATGCTTCTGAAGGTAGCAAGTTGTTTTGAGTATAAATACTCAGTTTTGATATTTTGTTAAGGTGGATGGTAGAGCAAAGCTCCTGCATTGTAAAGTTTTAATAAACTCTCTGGTTATCTAGTTATGTATATGCTTGTGAAACTTCTTGTTTAATGACAACTAGCTTTCTTACTCCCTCTTGTTTCCTTCTGATGCTGAAAGAGTTCATGATTGACTGATTCAATTGAATTACTGTGACTGCATTATGATGAACTTTTGATTATAGTGTTGTTATAGTTCCTTCCATATTCTTTGAGATTTAAATTTGAGAAGTTCTCATGTTTAAATTGTTCCTCCTTGGGCTGTTGAGAGACTTGATGTCCTCGACAGATATTTACATTTTCTCACCGAAGTCTTCCTCCTACTCACCCTTAATACAACTGATTGTTTGAAGTTAAACTAAGACCTTATCTTCTAGTGCATGTCAGTACAGTTTTCTAAGGTGATATTTTCCTGAGTTTTGTGCCCATTTGACCTTTTTATGACCAACCTGTGACAGAAAAATATGATGGGTATCAGGATTTCCTTTCCCACAATCTGAAGGGCGACTTCCGGTGCTAACATTTCTGGCGCCGTTGCTGGGGATGAAATTGAATATTTTCCCTGGGATTGATTGACAAAGCTTACTGGTTTTGAGGGTGCATCAGAACCTAGTACATTGAAGATTGCAACTGTGCACCTGGCGACTCCACTGTCTTGGCTCCATTGTTTTAGTATGGCTGCTTCTGGATACACCTCGTAGCCTTTCGGAGAATACAATGATCAACTTTGGTTTTTGATGGTGAACAAAGACTGGACACACTCATTTTTCATATTCACCTGGAGACAACACAATCAAAGACTGCACTGGGAGGATCCTATTGATAGAAAGATGACCATACCGAAGGGGAAGATCATGTATTAGTTTAGAAGCTTACTTCATGAAATCCTATTTTTCTTTATCAGCTCATTTCTCTCTTTCCCTTCGCATATAAAGAGGATTATCCTCTTCTTTGTATATTCAAATGTCTTTAAGACTTCTTTTGTTCATCGATCCTTGGACAAAGAAAGAATCCCCCCTTCTTCTATTGTAGATACTGATCTCGTGCCTTCACCTCTACATATTCATAAAAAATGAGATTTGTATTACATCTCCTCTTGAAATTGATCACTCTTGTAGCCCCGAGGAGGTTGAAAATAATTCACAGTCTTCTCAAATCTTGTTACCTCCTCTTATTCCTGCTGAGCCTCCCCATTCTCTTGCTGAATCCCATATTCAACCCACTGCTTTTCAAATTAAAATTAGAGATAAGTTGCTTAAACCATTGAGGCTTCCATGTCACCTTAACCCTTATCCTCGTTATACCTTTGACTATCTTCCTCGATTTTCTGGAGAAGATCATGTTAAAACAGAGAGGCACATGAGGGAATTTGAGAAATTTATTGATGAGTGTGAGATCGTCCATGATGATGTTACCATGAGGTCGTTCTCACTTTCCCTATCTCGAGATGTTGTTGTGTGGTTTAGATGTCTACAAGTTGGTTCTATTGGCTCTTGGACCAAGGTATACCATGCATTTTTGAAGTGTTTGGGTGAGAACAAATCCCTTGATCAATATTGGTCTTAGTTTAATGCCTTGAGGAGAGGGGAAGAGGAAGCCTTGACTGTCTTCAATGGGAGGTTTTACAGTGTCTATCGTAGCATGCTTGTGGAGATCAGACCCATAGAGATTGCTTCCATGGTGTACTATATCATGGCTCAACATCTAGAGATCGTCCTTAACTTGAGAGAAAGGAAATATTCATCCTTGAGACATCTGTTTGAGGATGCTGGAGAGGTTGAAGAAAACATCAGGGCTAGCAAGTGGGTTCATAGGCAGGCATATTTGTATGAACATGAGGAAGAAGACTGTCAGTCTGTTTCAGATTTTGAGCAAGAAGATGGTGAACATGAATTTGATCTAGAACAACAACCAGGAAGTAGGTATGATTTGTAGTTGGAATCAAGTTCTTCAACATTTGCAGATTTTTCTATGGACAGGAATACATATCAATATTATGATCAGATTCCAGAACATTTTTAGCATATAGCAGTTGTTGATTGCATAGATAACTGTATGTTATTGGCTAATCATAGTTATGATGTTCTAAATCTTGCTGCACATTTATCTTGTGACCATTCTTATGAATAAGAGATGACAAATGTTGATGATCAAGATTTGGTTTAAAAAGAACAAGAAGGGCATTTATTTACGAGAAAAAAGATTTTTGCAGAGGAGCGTCCCGGCCTTCTAAAGTAGCCAGGATTCTGTCACGGTATTCATGATCTCATGGCTATATACATGGAGTCCTACATTTCATATTTTATGAAATGTTCAAATTGCATTAGTTCACCAACATGCATAGGTGAGTATGGTGTTATGAAAGACTTCAAAGACCACACTATAGATCCTTTTCCTTTATTAATTAAGGAAAAGCATAGGGTTGAAATCAACTATCTTGGACCTGCAGAATACATAGAGAAGGATGTAAAGGAGGAAATAAGTGGACAATTTATATCCTATCCAGAGCTTGTCAGTGAACAGCCATCATTTGAGATCAGTCAACCTGCATCATCTTCTCACCCACGTGCACTTTCCAGAGACATTCATCCATGCGCGAATAGCTATGGAACAAAGCACTCTTTCTTCTACAAATTTTCTGGAGTTTTCCACTCATTCTATGAGCCTGTGGGGGAGTACATGTAGTCACATTTCCTCCATGATTCAAAACATCTAGGTCTGATCCCACTATTGCTATCTGGAGGAAAGTTGAAGGATGTAATCATTCTTCTGTCACGATTATTTCATGTGTTGTTGATCATTGACAGAGTAAACAAACTCGCAACTAGGAAGTTGCTTGAATGGGTATGGTGGAAGTTTTCTTTCACCTAGCACTATGTAAAAAATCAATTAGTTTAGGATTGTACATAAATAAACTCCTTGGAGCATATGTGTTTATTTGTTTTTACTTTCGGCCTATATTTTCAGCAGTGTGTTTTGAGCTTCACTCCATAGCCCAAATAGAAGGCAACTAGAATTGCAAAAGGAGATCTTAGAGCCTTGCAGGGAGGAATCTATCCTCCATGGAGCCTAATGTTATCACATATTCTTGCAAGGGGATATTTTTCCTTTAGAGTTGGCCACTGCGTGACCAAATGCGAGAAAAGGGGTTTAAAAACCCACCATGTGAATTTTTATCCAAAGTCGGGGTGCAACTGTGCAAAGGCACGCACATACCGGGTTGGCAAAAATCCATCAAGCACAGGCTCAGTCTCAGCCATCAGATCCATTAGATAAATCAGAGCCACGACCATCGGGCGATCAGGATTATAGAGTTGTGCAATGTTTAACATTAGACCGAGGCCCGAAATCGTGAGATATGGGCCATTCATTTCAGAGGGACACATGGTGCATGATCAACATAGTCGTGATTTCATGGGTCAGAAAGGTCAAAGAGCAGAGTTTTTAGAACTCACAAAATGAGAAATCGCGACAATATCACAGTCGTTGATCAAAGGAGAAATATGGACCATTGGATAATCTTTTCATGATTTCATGAGTCACAAAAGTAATAGGGTAGATTCTTAAAGACTTGCGAAACATGAAATAATTTGAGCTGTCCAACTAGGGGACATGTGGCACCTGATCCAATAAATCACAATTTCATGACTCAGGGTTTTGAGCATGGAGCACATCACAAGTTCACAAAATGTGAAATTGCGACGTGCCTAGGGACTAGGCTCACGGTCACTGCCCAGGGTCATATGGAAGAAAAGATAAATGAAGGTGGTCTCTTGATTGAGTGATGTTCGGCTGAATTTTTCGAAGGGGTGATATTGGCCATCGGTTTTAAGAGGATCCAACCGCTGATCCAAGGGGGGCCATTTCGCGATTTCAGGCATCGAGATGTTGGAGATCAAGAGGAGTGAAAACTCTCGAAATGTGAAGCCTTGAAATTTCCTGCGATAAAAGAACATGGTCATGGCCCGCAATCACATGTGGGAGTGGGAAGGAGCTGCGTGAAAGGCTGGAGTGTCTGAGTTGAGTATAGAGAAAGAGTTGCATGGCCTCGAGGTGCCAAAATTGACTCAAAGGAGTCGCGAGTTCACCTGGGGCATTCATGGGTGTCATGGCTCCATCCAGACCTGATTCAGTTAGTTAATGGAAATAGGGGAGGTAGTTGAAACCTCGTTTCAACTTGTAAATGGAAAGCATGGAGGAGACGACCATGGAAAATAGTGTTGTTAGCCAAAGTTCCCTGTCAAGTGAATTTTCTTGCAAATCCCATGCCGATTTGATCTTGCGTCTAACAGAAGAATGCAAGTGCAGCCTAACAGAAGAAGATGTAGACACCAAGCCTTGAATGCATGACTAGAGCATGCTTCTGAAGGGAGCAAGTTGTTTTGAGTATAAATACTCAGTTTTGATATTTTGTTAAGGTGGATGGTAGAGCAAAGCTCCCATATTGTAAAGTTGTAATAAACTCTTTGTTTATCTGGTTATGTATATGCTTGTGAAACTTCTTGTTTAATGACAACCAGCTTTCTTACTCCCTCTTGTTTCCTTCTGATGATGAAAGAGTTCATGATTGACTGATTCACTTGAATTACTGTGACTGCATTATGATGAATGTTTGATTATAGTGATGTTACAGTTCCTTTCAGCTTCTTTGAGATTTAAATTTGAGAAGTTCTCATGTTTAAATTGTTCCTCCTTGGGCTGCTGAGAGACTTGATGTCCTTGACAGATCTTTACATTTTCTCACTGAAGTCTTCCTCCTACTCACCCTTACTACAACTCACTGTCTGAAGTTAAAATAAGACCTCATCTACTAGTGCATGTCAGTCCAGTTTTATAAGTTAAGGTGATATTTTCCTGATTTTGTGCCCATTTGACCTCTTTATAACCAACCTGTGACATAAAACTCTGATGGGTATCGAGCTTTTCTTTCTCGCAATCTGAAGGGTGACTTCTAGTGATAACAACATGGTTAAGCAAGAAACAATGTTCCATTACTTTATCGAATACATAAGATAAATACATGGCAGCTACCACTTGCTATACACAATTATTATGGATGATTCAGACACTTCAGACTTGGAGGTAAGGTATAATGCACCAATTCCAATCCATTGTGATAATACTAGTGCAATTAGTGTGTCAAAGAATCTTGTATTTCACTCCAAGACAAAACATATACTCATCAAGTATCACTTCTTGAGGGAACATGTGACCAACATTGTTGTTTCTTTGCATTATATTCCATCCAAAGATCAAAGTGCTGATATCTTCACTAAACCGCTTGCAAAATCTCAGTTTGAATATCTACGCCAGACGTTGGGCGTGACCATGTTATCAAGTTAAAATAGTTCATCCTGTCAGGGGGAGTATGTGTTGGTTGAATATTTGATACCTCCGAAAAGTACTTCCACAACTTAGAGGGAGCATGATTTCTTTGACATTAATTTCAAAGGGGGAGAAAATGAGTGGTCTGGATGCTACAGTTGGAGGTCCAAGGAGTCTAGCGTAGCCTTTCAAGATTTCCATCAATGCCAATGGGGGAGATTGTTGGAATGTTTATAGGTAGAGTGTGCTTGTCATTGATGGCAAGAAAAATTCATCGATGGCATGTTTACAGACAAGAATAATAGAAACAATGGAATTATTATAGGCACATGATGTAAATATCAAAGCTCATAAGAGGTAGCGCTTTGCATTCTCAGAAATGYAGACGAGTCCCAAAGTCATCAAGACTCACAGAAGGATCAAAGGTTGAGTCCTTTGACACTAAGAAATTATTCCAAGTCGGGAAGAAGCGTAAGCTCAAGAGGAGAAGTATAGATATGAAATGTTGGATCTGAGCGATGAGGACCAACAACCGTTGGATCCAGTAYAACTATGAAGAGGATAATGGTCGAGAGCCATTCTCCAACTTTGGGAAATGCAAAATTGCGATGTGACCTGAGCCATTGGATCTAGAGGACACGTGGTGAGAGATCAACATTTCGCTGACTAAAAAKTCAAAGGAAGGAGGTTCTCTAACCTTTGAAGTTGCGAAATGCGAAATCATGATTTGATCGCAACCGTGAATCAAAGGGAGAGATCTCGACCGTTGATTTGACTTGGAGTATTTCGAATTTCGCGAGTTAGGAGAATCGAGGAAAATCACAGTAGAAATTCTGAAATGTGAAGTCGCAAAAAGATCTGGGCCATCGGATTAGAAAGGATTGTGGGTCATTGATATAACACAATTGCGATTTTGGGAATCAGAAGTAGGGAGGTGAGTAGTCCTTCAACTTCGCGAAACAGGAAGTCCTGATAATATCTGGACCGTTAGATCATCGAGGATCATAGGCCATTGATCTAGAGTATTTCAAATATCGAGAGTTGGAAGAGTTAGGGTTGGCTCACGTCCAAACACCCAACACATGAAAGAATCATGACCGTTGATCCGAAAGGGACACACGTCGGAGGATTGTCAAATCAGGGAAAATGCGAAGGAAGGTTTGAGATTGTCGAAGGTCGAAGTCCCGGAGCAGAGGATAGTCATTGGATTAAAGGGGCATGCGTCATTGGATCGTGGACTCCGGGTGAAATGATCCGGAAGCAAGTGGAGTTTGAGAACTAAAAGTCCCAAAGCCCGGACTCTCGAAGGAGATCTTGATTGTATATTCAAAGAGGAAAGATGTCAGCAGATACTCCATTCTGGAAGATATCTAGTCAGCAACAACATAGTTTGAGATTTGAAACTCCCGGAGCCTAGATCATGAAGCGAATCTCAGTCGTTGATTTAGGAATGTGATATCTAGTCCACATACTTGAGAGGAAATATCAAAACTGCCCATTCAGGAGCACCGTCAAGATCGTAAGATCGACGGTCTCATTGCATTGCGGGGATTGAATATGAGCGAACGTTACTTCTGAGATCGTGTGTGGAAGACAGGAAAGGAAGGATGATAAAAACCGTTGATCGAGAGGCATCACCAAGGGATTAGAGATCAATGGTCGTGCTCCATTGCGGAGCTAGAACATGCTCGGGCCTTAGTTTTTCATGAGCGGGCTGCAATCGAAACCATGGTTTTGGAGAAAGGACGTGTGGAGGCTCATAGTGAATTGTGGGGAGAAAAGTGGGTTTCCCTCAAACCGCCTATGGATGGGCCCGAAATCGCATGGTCACATGAAGCTCATAGCCCAAGGTCATATCATGAAATGGATCCAATGCTCACAAGACAGAAGTCAGGAAGCGTCTTTTTGGATAGGCATTTGGCCACCGTCGATGGTCATGTGAAGAAAGCGGCCTAGAATCCAAAGAGGGCATAATTGACTAGCTATAACTGACAAAGAAGACGACAAGTTTCAACTACCAGAGAAGACAAGGAATCTTAGGATAACACCCACTCATGATGAAGAGATTCGATAACGCCAGAGAAGACAAAGAGTTGCCATGATGATCTGGCAGAGAACATGGCATGAGAAAGACATGCAGAACAGGGAAGAAGTGTTGGTCTGATAGCTATGGTTGTGGGTAGCAGAAGACATAGAGAGGTACTGGAAGTGGAGGTGAGTGGCGTAGTGAAGAGCATGGAGATGCAACACAGAATATAAAATGCATAAGAGAAGTTGAACACAAATGTTGTTGTTCATAGAGAGAAGTGAAGCAATGCATAGAAGTAGAACGATGCAAAAGTGGAACAAAGCAGGGAAGCTGAAGAAGGAAGAGGAGACATGGAGCTGTAACAGACCATATTAGAGACAAAGAAAGTAAGTAAAGTTTTGTAAGATTCAATCAGGGTGGTAGGGTGGTGCTAGGGAGGATTGCATTCCTCTAAATTCTAGTTGGTGCTAGAAGATATTCTGGGAGTTGGTGCTTCCGTCTAGTGGGTTCTAGAGAAACCTGGGAGTTGGTGCTTCCATCTAGTTGGTGCTAGAGAAATCTGAGAGTTGGTGATCTTTGCAAGTTGTATCTTTATATCATAGGTTGTAGCCTCATATTTGTGTCAGAGCGCAAATACTATGATGTACATGAAAGTTGGAGCTTGATTGACATCCTAAGAAGAAGAGTTTTTCACCCTTTATGGGTTTCCTCAGGAAACTTAGTGTCTCTGTGTATTCTGTGTGATTGATCATTGTATATCTATGCATGTTAAGTTATCAACAACACATTAAATAATAATCTAGAAAGAATAAAAAATCACGAGAAAAGTTTCAAGCTTATATACATAATTGATTCACCCCCCCCCCTCTCAGTTATATTTCCAACATCAAGCTCATGACAGATAGTGACCAAGAATCAACATGAAGAGAGAAATATGTTGAAAGTCGCAAAGTGACAATTAAGATCCCTTCAGAAGAAATCGGGACCATGAATAACCGTTAGATATAAAAAAGGTGCGGGGAGGTTACATCTTGAAATACTTCAGATTTCGCATGTTTGAAAGTTTTCGTTTGCAAGGGAAGAAAATATTTCGAAGTTACGGAACCCAAAGTCCATCTCGACCATGGATCCATTCAGAGGAAGTGAGATCATCCTAGGCCATGAAATCTGGAAAATGTTACGTGATTGTTAGTCATGTTATCTTTCGGGAATTCAGAGATCAGAGGATTCAAAGTATCAAGGAGTCAAGAATCCTGAAACCTGAAGTCACGAAGAGATCACCACCGTTGGTTTTAGGAGGCGGAATGAACTGTATATCTGGTTCTGAGTAACTCCACCAGTTCAGATTTCTCATATAAAGAGACCAACTGCACTCAAGGAAGATGAAACCCAAAGTCACAAAGAGATCGCCATTGTTGGTTGTCGGAGGGGGTGAGAACCGTAGATCTGGTTCTGAGCAACTCCTCCTGTTCGGAGTTTACGTATAAAGAAAATAGTTGCATGATAGGTAGTCAGAAATTGAAGTTTCAAAGTGCTTAGAGGCTTATCCCCAGACCATATCTTGAGGTCGCATGAAGGAGAGGGACAAGCGGAAAGGGGCTAGTGTCCAAAAACTTGGATTTTGTAAAAGTGCTAAGGAAGGGGCCCGCGCGTTCCATGGGACCTCCAGATAAAGAGAAAAAGGGACTTGTGTAAAGCGTTCCAGAGCCATTGAAGGCTTGAAAGAGATAATCCAAATCAATAGATTAAGATCCTTGACCGGGAGGTCGTTGACTCTTTAGGGGAGAAGGGGGGTCTGCATCAAGTGGTATCAGAGCCTGAAATTGTTTTCAGGAAACAAATAGGATCTTGAAGGTGTACTCTGTGTGTGAGAGACTGTAAGCACAATGCCACCAAGGAGACGTGTGGAGCTAGCTTTAGCCAATTGTGTTGTAGAAAGAGAAATGAGAGAGATTCGTGCAATATTAGAGGCGATGGAGGTAGTGTAGAGGAGGGCACCTGATGTTGAAGACATCAGTGATGCGGAAAGTGAAGAACTCGAAGTTGAAGAATATGAAAGGGAAAATGTTTCCTAGGAATGTTTGCTGAGAGGGATAGTTAAACTGGGAGCTAGAGAAAATATAGAGATCCCAATGTATGAAGGCAACCTGGATGCTGAAGAGTTGTTGCATTTGATAAGATCCATGGAAAAATATTTCGACTATGAAGATGTCGATGAGGAGAAAAAGATGCGACATGTTGTCACCGGACTGAAAGGACATGAAACACTGTGGTGGGATGAACTGTAGGTTAAGAGGAGAAGCAAAGGAAAACAAAAGATAAAAAATTGGGACAGAGTGGTAGCCGAGATGAAGGATAAATTCATGCCCAAAGATTATCAGATAAATATGTTCAGGAAGTTAAAAAACCTGAGACAAAAGGGTATGACAGTGAAAGAGTACATGGAGGAGTTGTACAAGCTTAATATCAGGACTGAACAAAGAGAGAAAAATGAGGAAAAGGTTGCCAGATATATAAATGGATTGAGGTATGAAATATAGGATGATATCAACATGATGTCAGTGAAGACAATAGAAGATGCTTATCAAATTTCTCTAAAGATAGAGGAGAAGTTGGATAGGAAACAAAGTCAACGAAATAGAGGCAAAATCCCAAGCAAAGGCAAGGGAGTTGTCAATGATAAGACACATAAATCCAAAGACAAGACTGAGAAACCGCACAGTCACTCAGAAAGAGGAGGAATTTTCTGAGGAAGAGAAGGTGGTGGAAGAAGTTCTTCTAGATAAAGAGGAAGAAGAAGAGGAGGAGAAGTAAGGTTTTATGCCTGTGGAAAAAAAGGACACGTGTCTTGGGAATGTCCCGAGAAAAAGAAAGAAGGAGAAGGTGAAGCTCGCATTTCAGAAGCAAAAAAAAGGAATGTTGAAGCAGAAGGTGTAGAGGATGGAACATCCTTGATGTTGAGGAAGGTTCTCTTAAAACCAGAGTCGAAAATTGAAAATCCAGTGTAGAGGAACAGTCTATTCAAGACAACTTGCAAGATTAAAGACAAAGTATGCAAGATGATAATTGACAGTGGGATCACTCACAACTTAGTATCCATAGAGATGGTGGGGAAATTGGAGTTGGAGACAACTGCACATCCAAATCCATATAAAGTCGCATGGTTGCATAAAGGACACCAGGTAATGGTTACTAAATAATTCCTCATTGAATTTAAGACAAGAGGATATAGAGATGAAATTATGTGTTATGTGATTCCCATGGATGTATGTCATTTTTTTTTGGAAGACCATGGAATTTTGAGAAAAATGTCATTCATTATGGGAGAACAAACACTTACACCTTGGAGAAGAATGGTAGGACACACATGTTGATTCCAATAGAGGATAAGAAAGTAAAATAAGAATCCAACATAAGCATACTTCTCATGAGTGGGAAGGAACTCCTGAGAGAAGTCAAGAAGGAATAGGAGATTCAATTTCTTATGGTGAGGAAACCCATATTTGTCCTTACAAGTACTTTGATCGATGATTTGCACAAAGAAGTTCAAGAACTGTTGGATAATTTTGCTGACATAGTAGTGGATGAGTTGCCTAACTCATTTCCACCCATCAGGAGTACCATCCATTATATTGATTTGATACCAGGAGAAATGTTTGCAAACAAAGCAACATACAGATTGACACCTCAAGAGAATGAGGAGGTAAAGAATGAAGTCCAGGATTTTTTAGACAAGGGTTTGGTCAGAGAGAGCTTGAGTCCATGCACAATACCAATTGTTTTAAGTCCAAAGAAGGATGGGGGATGGAGAATGTGTACAGACTCGAGAGCCATAAACAAGATCACCATCAGGTATAGATTTCCTTTGCCAAGAATGTATGACTTAATGGATTGTTTAAGTGGAGAAAATTTATTTTCTAAGATAGATTTAAAAAATGGATACCACCAAATAAGGATGAGAGAAGGTGATGAGTGGAGAACATCCTTGAAGACAAATGAAGGGTTGTATGAGTGGATTGTTATGCCATTTGTCTTAACAAATGCCCCAAGTACTTTTATGAGGTTGATGAATGAAATACTGGAAGATTTCATTTGCAGGTTTGTGGTTGTATATATGGATGATATACTGGTCTTTAGCAAGACTAAAGAGGAGCATTTGAGACATCTGACATTAGTGATGAGGATAGTACAGTAGGAGAAGCTGTTGATAAATCTGAAGAAGTTCTCTTTTATGAAGATAGAACTCATTTACTTGGGTTTTGTGATCTCTTGAAATGAATTGAAGATGGATCCAGAGAAGGTGAAAGCAATCAAAGAATGGTCGTCACCAAGGAGTATGTTTGAAGTGAGAATATTCCATGGATTAGCAAGTTTCCACAGGAAGTTCATCATAAATTTCAATGGAATTTGTGCACCAATGATGAACACAATGAAGAAGAGGCACAAGTATTTAAAATGGACAGAGGAGGCCGAGAGGAGATTCAATATATTGAAGGACAAGATAACATAAAGACCAATTCTAGTCTTACCAAACTTTGGAAAGACATTTCAAGTGAGATGTGATGCAAGTGGAGTTGCAATTCGAGTAGTCTTGAGCCAGGATAATAGACCAGTTGCATATTTCAGTGAGAAACTGAATGAGACTAAGAGAAAGTACTCCACATCTGATAAATAATTCTATGCGATAATTCAAGCCTTGAAGAAATGGAGGCACTACCTTGTTCGAAAGGAATTTCTCTTGTATAATGATAACCAATTTGTACAATTCATAACCAGACAGGAAAAATTGAATCAAATCCAGGCAAAGTGGATTTAGTTTATGTAGAATTTTACTTTTGTCATAAAACATATTTCTGAGAATGCTAACAAAGTTGTTGATGCATTAAGCAGGGGATGTTTATTTCTGTAGGAGTTTCATGTGAAGACCTTAGGGTTTGAACATCTTAAGGAAATGTACAGTGATGATCCAGACTTCAAGGAAGCATATGAGGCATGTGAAAATCTTGTGCTGAGAGACAGGAGCCAGTGGACATAGTATATGATTCAAGAGGGATTGTTTTTCAAGGGAAATTAATTGTGCATACCAAAATTCTCAATGAGGGATAACCATTTGAAGGAAAAGCATAGTGGAGGATTGGCTGGAAATTTCGGCCATGATAAGACATTTGCACAGTTGAGTAGTGTGTATTACTAGCCAGGTATGAGAACATAAGTGATAAAGTTTGTGGATAGATGTAGAATCTTCCAACATGCAAAAGGAAAAAGACAAAACACTGGATTGTATCAACACTTTCCAATACTAGAGAGGCCTTGGGATGCAATAAGCATGATTTTGTGTTGGAACTGCCAATAACACAAAGAGGATATGATTACATATTTGTGGTAGTGGATAGATTTTCAAATATGGAACACTTTATCCCATGCCAGAAGACTACTGATGCAACAAATGTTGCAAATTTATTTTTCAAGGAAGTTGTTCGACTTCATGGATTACCCATAAGTATTATCTCAGACAGAGATACCAAATTTGTTGGTCATTTATGGAGAACACCATGGAAGAAGTTGGGGACAAAATTTTCCTTCATCTCAGCTTATCACCCTCAGATAGATGGACAAAATGAGTTGGTGAACAAAAGTTTTGGGAACTTATTAGGAGTTTGGTCACTGAGAATCATAATCAATGGGATCATATTCTGCCACAAGAAGAATTTGCATACAATGACTCGCCAAACAGGAGCACTGGGAAGAGTCCATTCCAAATATTGTATGGAATGTAGCTAAGAGGAGTAACTGAGTTGAGAGACTTGGGACAGATCAATATCAGAAGTGCTGGAGAAGAATATTTTGCTACAGAAATGAAAAATCTCCATAGCTAGATCAAAGAGCAGTTGCAGAACTCTAGCCAAGAGTACAAGTGTAGATTTGATCACTATCACAAAGAGCTTAAATTTGAAGTAGGAGATCAGGCTCTCGCACATCTCAAGAAAGAAAGGTTTCCAAGAGGAACATATAACAAGTTGAAGATGAAGAAGATAGGACCCTATAAGATATTAAGAAAGTTTGATGCAGATGCCTATGAGATTGAGCTGCCAAATGATGTGGGTATATCACCCATATTCAACATATTAGACCTATATCCTTATAGCGAAAATGACACAATGAGATCAGAAGATCAAGAGAAGATTCAATGGGAAAATAAAATTCTTGTAGAAGAAAATCCACAGATGGAGAAGATTGTTGATCAGAGGATTGTCAAGAATACGAGGAGGAAGACCTATTTTGAATATTTGGTCAAGTGGAAAGGACACTCGATAGAATATGCCAGTTGGGTAAATGAAGTTGATATATAGAAGCATGGATAGTCAGTGCACGAGCTCATGGACAAGAGTCCGTGAATTTTTTTCTAGGGAAGTATGATGAAGGAGCATCGTCAACAAGCACACGTGGAGAGACAACTCAACGCCTTAGAGCACCTTTTGAATCATTCAGAATCTTAGACATTGATGTTTCCTGCAAATGTTTGTTGAACTGATTGAAAAACTGAAGAAGATCAAACGCTTGGGAGTTGATTGATCACGGGTGATATGGGAGTTTCACTCCTAGAATTTAATGTAATGGAAATTAAGTAGAAGATAGTTTTTTTTCTCGAGTAGACGAGTAGCCAGAGAGAACCCTAGGAGCCCTCTAGGATAAAAAGAGATTTTGTATGCCCGAATGAGGCTGCTGCAAGTTAGTAGGAGATTGTTGTGATTTAGTTGTTGAGTTTTTAGTTGTTGTTTTATCATAGCTATAGCTATTTACATTTGAATGAATATAACAGAGGAAATTTGATCCAAATGCATGGTGTTGCTACTGTTTACAATTCCTTGTTATTTTGTTTTCCTGAATGAATGAGTTATGTTGTTGACTATATGAAACTGTGAAAAGTTTGGATAAGTTTCAATTGTTTCTCTTTGTTGATTTCATGAAAGTTGTGCATATTGTCTGCAAGGAGTGCGTCCACGGAGTCTGTTTTGACTCAGAATATCAGAAGAGATAGCATGCAACTTTCCATTTGCAAGGAGTGAAAAGAGACTGTTGAAAGGTGTGCACAGTCACCCGCAAGAAGCTAAGTATTATGTAAGAATCCGTTGCAAGGAGTGCACAGATTCAAAGAATCAACTAAGTGTTGAGAACGAGATTATGAAGTGCAAGGAGTGCGTAAAGAGATTTCTTTTGAAGAAATCACTAAGTCCAGAATTCGTCAGAGATTCCAAGCTCACAAGGAGTGCATCATAATCAAGCTCAGGAGAGATAGTGACCAAGAATCGACAGGAAGAGAGAAATATGTTGAAAGTTGTGAAGTGACGGTTGAGATCCCTTCAGAAGGAATTAGGACCATGAACAGACGTTAGATCTAAAAAAGGTGCAGGGAGGTTACATCTCGAAATCCTTCGGACTTCAAATGTTCAGAATTTTCGTTTGCGAGGGAAGCAAATCTTCCAAAGTTACAGAACCCAAATGCCATCTGGACCGTGGATCCGTTAAGAGGAAGTGAGATCATCCCAGGCCGTTGGATCTGGGAAAAGTTATGCCACTGTTAGCTGTGGATTCTTTCAGGAATTCGTGGATCAAAGGATTCTGAGTATCGAATAGTCAAGAATCTTGAAACCCGAAGTCGTGAAGAGATCGCCACCATTGGTTTTAGGAGGGGGCGTGAAACATAGATCTAGTTCTGAGTAACTCCGTCAGTACAGAGTTCACGTAGAAAGAGACCAACTGCACTCAAGGAAGTAGAAACCCTAAGTCACAAGGAGATCGCCATTGTTGGTTGTCAGAGGCGGTGAGTACTGTAGATATGGTTTTGAGCAACTCCGCTGGTTCAGAGTTCACATATAAAGAAACCAACTGCATGTTATGCAGCCAGAACCTGAAGTTGCAAAGTGCTTGGAGGTTTATCCCCAGACCATAGCCTGAGGTCAAGTAAAGGAGTGGGACGAGCAGAAAGGGGCTAGCGCCCAGAAACTCAGAGTTTGTAAAAGCGCTAAGGAAGGGGCCCATGGGTTCCATAGAACTTGCAGATAAAGAGAAAAAGAGACTTCTGTAAAGCGTTCCAAGGCCATTGAAGGCCCGAAAGAGCTAATCCAACTCAAGATATTAAGATCCTTGACCGAGAGGTTGCAGACTCTTTAGGAGAGAAGGGGGTATGCATCAACTTCCATAGTGGAGGAGGAATTCTCGGAGGAATTCCTCCACTTTGACTCCTAGAATGCTACGCGACTTCAAAATATCAAGCACAACAGAGGAGGACGAGGAGCTCAGGATGAAGGAGAATTTCAGGACAAAAAAAGACAAGGATGGCGCACAGGAGGTTGCAGGCGAGGCTGTCGGCAGCGTAACAGTGGAGGGTGGCGTGGTCCTAGTGCCACCACCTATCACGACAATCCCAGAACCATGGAAAGACCCCCCGCCAATCTTCCACCTAGAGTAACTGGCGCTATTGTTCGAGCTTCGAAGCCAAATGGAGGATCAGATCCACCGTGACATACTCATGCACCAACGTATCGACACACTATATGAGGCATACTCAAATGCACCAAATGGCCAAAAATGCTTGATGTGTGCAAGGCCTTTTGTGCTGCAGATTCGGAATGGGCCTCTCAATGATGACCCTAGTGACACAACATCCGATGCTTACGGGTAATTCTATGGATTGGAGTTTAGTCAGGTTCCTTGCGCTACTACAACGTGGTTCTAATTTCCTGTTTAGATGCTTGTTTAATTTCCAGTTCAATGTCCATTTTTACTTCGAGTTTAGTTTTCATGTCTGTTGTGAACAATCGTGTAAAGACTTCAGTCCGCCACCTTCCATGGTTTCATTTTGGCGGGGATGATGGCAGACCACCAATTTTGACTTGGACATCACAATCTACCGTCTATCTCGGTTTCCACAAACTCAACAAAACAACTAACAGACTGTTAACATATGTTTTTTTGTATTTGACAAGTTTTAATAAGAATTGCCCTTTTTTATTTAAAAAAAAATAATTTTACTTATATACAATTATTTACATATTTTATTTACTTTTACACTTTAATTATATATATATATATATATATATATTTTACATTTTATATGTGATGAAGTAACAAAAATGTTACTTCTTTTTATTATATAATTTAATTTATTTTTTTTTTATGATTTTTAATCATATGTATATAGATAATAATTATTTTAAATTATATATATTATATAGTGTACACATATTATTCATATATTAATTTTATTATATTAATATTTATTATATTAATATTTATTATATTAATTTTTGATCTTATTTAATTGTATAATTTTTTTAGGATGATTATAAGGACTTAATCATTAATATGATAACTCACTTAACATTTATGATAACGTTCTAGTATGGTTTAAGTATATTATTTGGATTATCTAACCTAGCTTTAAGTACTCACTTCATTAGTTTTGAAGTCATTATGATGTATTTTGTAATATTAATATGATAACTCACTTAACATTTATAATAACGTTTTAGTATGGTTTAAGTATATTATTTTGATTATCTAACCTAGCTTTAAGTACTCATTTCATTAATTTTGAAGTCATTACAATGTATTTTGTAATATTCAACTTCATCGACCCTTAAGTGTTCACTTCATTAGTGTGAAGTTACTACGATGTATTTTGTAATATACAATTTCATCAACTCTTTGTTAATAACTTTTACTAGATAAAATCCTATTTCCATTTCTTTATAGCACCCATGGCATTATGTGACATATTGCATCATACTATTAATAAAGTTAGTTAGGATTTAATTTTTGACGCTATGAGAAACCTATATCTTGTATTATTACTCTTGCTAGCTAGTTCTTGGGCTGGAAGCCGCCAACTGTAAACCTGTATGAGTAAGACTGTATCACCTAAAGAAAGCATACCTACCCAACCTCTTGACTGAATGGAAGATTTTCCGGTCAATCCATTCAATATTTCCCTTCTTGGAGGACAAATTCCCGCATTCAAATTATGTATCAGATACACTCTTATTAATATTCTTTAGTATTCTCTCTAATTAGTAGTAGAGACCTTTTGTTTCATAACTATAGATTTTTATGAATGGATTGTCATCCTCAGTGGATCCAACCCATTGTGTAGTGCCTTTTGGTCATCCTTGCACCAAATCACACATTGCAAAAAGGACGTCTGCTCGTCCCGTCGATCTTATATATCTTGTATTATTAATAGGATTTAATTTTTGAGGGAATGAGAAACCCTAATTTTTTGCAGTTGTGCTTTATTTATAAAGTTAGTTAGGATTTATCTTTTGAGGTAATGAAAAACCTTAATATTTGGAAGTTGTGATTATTTATAAGTAAAATTTGAAAAAAAATTAGTCTTATTTTTGTTATGTATTTACCACAATCAAACCGATCCAATGGAAATGAGGGAGGGTGATTTCCTTATCGTACATAGAACTAGCGTTTTTTGTAATGCATATATTATCTTCATTTTCCTTACAATTAGGGGTCAACATTCACAAGTTGGATTTTATAAGGAATTTTTTGTAGCTTATAATTATGGATTGCATTAACATGATACACTAATAATTATATGTGTTTAAATGAACTACACCTTTGTTAATTTGCATATTTGAACTCCTCCTCAACTTATTTATTACAATACTCTATCGTTTTGTAATAATTATATGTGTTTAAATAAACTACACCTTTGTTAATTTGCATATTTGAACTTTTCAACTTATTTATTACATTACTCTATCTTTTTGTAGATTAGTATATTATATCTCTCACATGCTTTTAGATATCACTCTATTATGCGACTCTACCATTGCACTTTCTTATAAAGGTCTTTTATTTGTTGTAAATAACATTCACCTCTTGTTTAGGTATTTTTTATGCTTTTAGACTTCAAGATTATACATTGCATTAGTTTTGAGCATCTCTCTTCCAACTCTTAGATAAGTCTCTCCCCTACACTTAAATGAAACACTTTACTCATATTCTAATGTATCACACTTCCTTATACTAAGGGAATGTGAGACATAATTTATTTATTATTCTTACTTATAGTGTAAATTTGTTTACGCTTTGTTTGATTCTTTTATTTTGGTATGTATATAACATATAAACATACATATACACATATGCACATATTCAAATATTGAGGATCTTTTTCATTTCTATGAGAGGATGTTTTTAAAATCAAGTCTACCAAAAGAGACCCAACATTCTATATTTTTTTTCTTAGTGTTCCCTTCATCCCTCCTTCGAAATTCAAGAGAGTTATTCAATAGAAAATAACTATGGTAAAGGGACTTCTTTACCCACCAAGGAAGAATTTAATGAATACTTTTCTCTCCTTTTTCATTTCTTGTATGCCAAAAGAAAGAGAAAATATTAAACCATAAAAGAGCATGTATTTTGGTGTGTGTGTTTATATGTGTGTGTGAGAGGGAGAGATGTAGTTTGCTTTAATTATCTAAATGACCATATTAATTTATTTGTAAAAGACAAACTTTTTTGACTTGAATAGAAGTTTTATCTACTCTACAAAGTAACAAGTATTTTTACCCATTATTAGTGTGTGACTTGCTCCACAAAGGAAACGTTGTTTAAGAACATTATGAGCATGTTATATGGTCTATGAAGGAAGCTGTTTTGTTACCCTCAGTTTCAATTTGGCTTCGTCAATAAGGGACAAGGATGTTAACCCTCAACAAACATGTGATTTTAGTGAACTAATAATTATCACTATAAAAATTAAAAGGGAGAACTAAAAATAAAAGGTTTATTGTAGATAATTAATATTTCCTATAGTTTTATAATTGTTAAAATGTGTAAGGTTGAATTAAATCAGAATTTGAGATTTATAAAAATTTTAAATAAAAGAAAATCAAATACGAAAATAAAGAAAAAAAAAAATTATAATCATAGTTATTTGTAAAATGATACTTTTATGAATATTACAAAATAAATTTAAAATATACATATTATAATATTAATTATTTTACCAGTGTCATTATCCTTATCATAGTTGATTACTCCCTTATATGTGTACAAGACAAATGAAAGAGGAATCATATTTGAAAAATATTGCATACTTTTGTTTTGGTTATGTGAATGTTAAAGAGAATTCCTCTCATATTTATTTTCATTATATTTGAGAAATATTTCATACTTTTGTTTTGGTTATTGAATGTTATAGAAATAATCTACTGAGATTATTCTTATATCAATCAAATTAATAAAATTAAGTTTTTTTATATTTTTTTGTGATTTATTTGTTATTATATTTTAAGAGAAAATAAACTAATAATCAGATTTGATTGAGTTAATTGCTTGATTGACCAATTAGTTTTATTAATTTAGTTAATTGATTGATTCATTAATTTTAATTTAATACTTATGATTATTTCCTTATCTATTGACTTATTTAACGTAAAGGACATGAGATTGTATCATTAGGCATATGAAAGTTATTTTTAAGGTTTTTTTTTTTTTTTTTTCAAAGAACCCTTCCAAATGTCCAATGCCTAACTTAGAAGGGGCATTGAGTCATGAATGTCATGAGGAAAATCACTTTGAGAACAGACCTAAAAACCTCTTACATAAATTTGAAAGGGCTCAATCACTCAACCTAGCTCATTGGGGTTGTTTGGAGATTATTTTGACATTATAACATAATGTTGTTCCATTTTTTGTCTCACTATTTGCTCTCTCTTTCTCTATGAATCTATGTGATTGTGTATGTATATTGCTTGTATATTTATGTGTAATTATTTATTCTTTCTATATTTATGTATAATGAGTATATTATAGTTAAATTACATTTGTATTTCCCTAGAATATACTAGTGGTTAAGTTGTCACTTGTAGCAATCTAGAATGATAATGATATTTTGAAAAATAAAATAAAAATTAGATAGATATAACTTCTCTTTAAATTAAACGAAAAATTTGTCATAGAGGAAAATGAAATATTCCTTGAACCAATCCCAAGAGTAAATGCAAAATTAATGAAAAATGAAAGTGAATGAGAATTTGAGAAAAATAATAAGACTTATGCTTTCTATGATGATGATGATTAACTTCCACTCACACCACTTGGTCTATAGGAGCTTAAGAAGTTAAGAGATTACTTCAATTTCTATAAAATTGTATTTCTATGTTCAAAAATCAATGAGAGAAGTGTTTCAAGAACACCATAGTTTTGATGACTTAGGAGATTAGGAATGTGGATAATGCTGAAAATATTTTTAAATTGGGATCTAATATAGGTATAGGAAGAACAATCCAAGAATAAGTGTTTTTCAACTTCTACCTTCTTAGTGTCACAAAGGAGACAAATTTTCTCATCCCATGATGTTTTGGGAATTATCCAACAACTAATTTAACTACATGAAAGTGCTTCCTATACACTTACACTAAGTATTGAATTCAGGGCTAGCCAAATATTTAAAGCATACCAAGCAGAATTGAAATTTGTTTTTAAAAAAAGGCCAAATTTGAAGCCAATTTAACCTATGTGTAGCTGTCCATAGCTTTTCTGCATGATTCCCTTTGCCATTATGTGATAGTTTTCCAGTTTATCTCTCTACATGAGTGAAGTACAGACCTTCCATGCACCGTTAGTCTCCACCTGTCTAAAACCCTCCACGAGCTATCTTTCCTACGCACACATTTATTTTCTTGTTTCTATCTACTAGGGTTTCTGTCAAGAAATGCCTTTGTTCCCCATTTTGCAATTGAGAGTCTGCTTTACTTAGCGTCATTTGGGCCCTCTTCTCTGCGCAAATCTTCGAGTAACTCTCTCTACCCTCGCCTCTACTCTTTGTGAAAGTACTGCATTCAAGATTCAGACTACGTCGAGCATCCAATCAAAGAATGTCTTCGCTAGTGCATGCATTTTCCTTTGCCTTCCCAGCCAAAGTATGGCATTATAAGGAAAACAGGCATCATCTTCTAGGGATAGAAACAGTTACTCAAATATGAAGAGTGGCGCAGCATGAAATCGTGGCTCCTGGATATTATGAGGCTCGCTCTTGAGGGTTGTTTTGCATTATTATGGTGCGTACCATCAAACATTTTAACGGGAGTGAATTTCCTAGTCGTTTTCCTCATTTTCTATCGCCTGCTCTGTACTCGGATCTAGACATATCCTTGTCGTCTCCCTTCTCACAGCTGAATTTTGTTGAAAAATTCACCCTCGTCTTTTCATCCGACGACAACTTCACCCTCCATTAGGGTCCAAAAAATCGCTCGCAGATTAATACCACAGGAAAACGCCTCCACGGTCCATGCTTCTAGATGACTCCAACAATCTTCTCCTCACAAACAATTCATTAGAATTTGTGTGGGGCAATCCCGAAAAATAGTTGATTGACTCCCTCTATTGCATTCCATCAAAATTCACCGCGAATTCCTCCTGAGGGCACGGGAAGAGATATGTGAGTTGGAAAAACATAAAACGTGCATATATGCTACACGAGAGCTTTGTACTTTTATATTGGAAGTGATACAATAAAAGAGCAATCGAACTACTATTGAGTCTTTAGATCTTCTTGGATTCTTGGTGAAAATATTTAGATATAAACGATTGAGAGTATTCTAGCCAAGTTGCTCTCCATGCGAGTATATGGAAACGGATTTGGTCTATTCTTCACATTAAATGTTGTAGTGACTCACCAACAATTAGGGTTTCATAGTTGAATTGGATCCTTATGGCATGGGATGGTAGCAGTCCTCAAAGTAAAAGTGTTGGTAGGGAGATTCGGTGTAGTTCCTTCATTCATTAGATTCTGTTGTATTGATTGAGCTACGTGAGAGCTAAAAACACATAATACATCTATTGATCATCTAGATCAAGTTACATAAGGAAGATTTAAGGTGATACTAACCTTGGCTACTTCCAACCACATATTTGGTATACATCTATTCATTATGGTTTGATAATTATTCTATTTTTTATTTTGAATTTGTAAACTAGTACATTTTTGATAGAATATGACACCCTCCATTTGTTGTTTGGATTATTGAGTCACATAGTTAAAGGGTGGAGTTGCAAGAAACCCTTGAGGTATAAGTCAATCTCAAAATGGTTCGAGTTGAAGAATTGTTATATTTATTGAACACTCTAATCCTCTATTCTATGGACAATATAATCACCACTCAAAAAGAAACTATGTAGTCTATTGTAACATGCTCACAAGTTTCACAAGCCAAAGCAAGAGTACTTCAAACTTGGAATCAACTTCTTCATAGTGCACTTGAGGAAAAGAATCTTGAACATTGTGAACTGGTCCTTATTCATAGCAGCCATGTTTTCGAAGAAGATGATGATGTCTGATTCATATCAACAACTAACACATCAACAACTCAGTGAGACGGCCCCACATTCAAATATAGATAAATTTCAACTTTCTCTTTCCAAGCAAATCATCAAACCTTGGGAAGAAATCATAAATAACAAGAACAACTAGTATTGTATATGAAAATGATGTCACTTTTCATAATCCATATTACGCCAAACCGATCCAATTGCAGAGTGTTGGATTGCTTCAAGAAAGTTGACATTCATCTACTCCATTTCAAGAGAAGATTTCGATATGCCAGTGATTTGGCCACATGGAATATGAGTTCTTTGATCTTCATCCTTGTGATCATTGCAGAAGGAACAATCATCCTTCAAACAAATGTTCTAACATCAAGAAATATGCAAGAGTAAAAAACCACTATGGGTGGACGGATTCTTGGTGATGGTCATCAATATTAAAGAAGATATCTTAGTCATACCATAGAATTCACTTTTGATTATTAATTATATTGCAGTGGAAGTATTTGCATCTTTTCACCTTGAACATGACAGTTGGGAACAACATCAGTGATTGACAATCGGGCTTGAGAAATAAGAAGTGAGCATGTGAAGAGAGTGTGATTGGTTTATGGTTTTCCTTAAACCACCACTCAGTAGAAGACTTACAGCTTATCCTAGTCATTCAATTTGTGGATTTCCTTAAACGTTAACTTAGTAGAAGAATTTCAACTTCTACTATAGGACAATTATGGTCATCTTTAAACCAACATTCAAGAGCACTTCAAATTGGAAGAAGACATCAAATTTTTCGAGAACCATTGTGCCTGGAGAAGAGTTCTAGAGTCTGTGGTCATCTTTAAACCACAAGATTGGTTTGTGGTCTTCCTTAAACCAACACCACCATTTAGTAGAATACATAAACTTCTACTAGCCATTCAGTTTGTGGTCATCCCAAAACCACTATATTTAGAGAGCACATTTAGCCATCAACAATTGCGCACTTCCGTATTTCCGCTGCCCACTTTTAGATATCATCTCTCACCTTCGACTCACATACACCCCTTGGGATTAAGGGGGGGAATTTTGGAAACGTAATCCATTATGGCTTCTTGGAGAAATAATATGAAACGTCACAATATGTAAGCGATCATTAGGAGACCAATAGACATATTGGATTACAAATCCAAGGGTCACATCATTTTACTTATACATGTATCATATTGATAAAAGATGAACTTTCACGTTTATATAAATCTTGTGTCCAACATAAATAATAAGGTAATACACAATTTACTTTGGCTCTACTCTCTGGAGGAGGCATGGTTCTACCATAGAGAAGTAATTAAAATTCGATGTAATTTCAAAAATTTATAAATGTGAGGAATCTACCAATGGAGCTATCGAACTCACTATAGAGCACTACAAATGGGGCAGTCTTGGAAGACAAGTGAACACTTGTGTTTGTCATAGAGTTTGGATGCATTGAATCAAGTGGAATAATGAAAATTTGTTTGGTAAATTGTTTTCATTTTACCTTACCCTAATGTGCCCGACAACATACATACATGTCGAGGTATCATATTCATGCACACCAATTCACTTTGTTGGGTGCTTAGATTTTATTTTATAATGGATAATGATGCACCCTAATTTTGAAGCAACAACACATTGATATGGTGTGCACATCACGTTGTTTTAACCTTCTAGGTGTAATGATAAAAAAAACCCTACAAAAGCCTTTGGTTGCTCGCCTCCACTAACAAACTTCATTATAAACAAAGAAGGGATAAGTTTTTCGGGGAGGTTATGTAAAAAACCATCCCTACAAGGTTTTCTCCTTGTAGTGAAGAAAATATCTCGATGTCATAATGTGATAAACAAAACCTATTGTTTCAGTGTGATTAGCATAACCCAATGTTGCAATGCGACAAACATAACTCGACGTTGCTATGTGTCAAACAAAAACCAACATTGCAATGTGACAAACTGAACCTAACATCATAATGTGACAAACATGTCCTCACAGCAAAATCAGAAATAACCCTTCACCAATGTTACATTGTAATGCAAGTCAACCATGGTCAACCATAGTCAACTATACCCTTCAATGGGTAACAATAGACAGCCATAGTTTACCATGGTCAAAATGGTCATACATAGTCTACTTGGTCAATTATGTCAACATGGTTGACCATGGTCAACCATAGACAACATGGTTAACCATGTTCAATAATATTCAACATGGTTAACAATAGTCAACCATCATCAACATGGTTGACCATGGTCATCCATAAACAACATTGTTCACCATGTTAAAAAATAACCAACATGGTTGACGATGTTGACGAAACATAGTCAATCATGGTCGTCTATAGTCAATCATAGTCAAACATGATTACCCATTGTCATACTATAAATCTCTTCCTTTGCTCAACTCCCTTACCAAAAAACAATTGCAACTTACATGCACCATCACACTGTATCTCTATCTTTCTATCTCTTACATATTTATACCTAAAAATAGGGCCAAGCCCTTTACAAAAGTGTACAAAGTGTCCCCCAAAACCTATTGCAAAAGTGGATAAAATGTCTCCTAACCCCACTATTTATAGCCATTTTCCTCCTTCTACGCACTTCTTCGTCCACTCCTTGGCATCCACTCCCGTCACGCATTCTGGTCCATCTTCTGATTCTCTTCTTCCCTTCGACTTCCTTTTGGCACAAATCCTGAAACTTATGCAAAATTCCTCTGCAAACAACCATGCTATGATCTACCAGTCATAGGGTTTCAACATGTGTCCTTTGTGTTTACAATGTACTTTCAAACCAGAGCGATAACATTTTCCAAGATAATGTCGGTGACGCTGCCGTTGATTTATACAACTGACTAGCTTATAATCGTATTTGGTTCTTCCTTTTTTATAGCTTGAAAAAAAACATTAATTTTATGGTTTTCACACAGGTTTACTCTACCTTTTGGGTACAAACTGTTTGCATTTTAGCATGTTCATTGGTCACTTGAATTCCAGGGTAAGGAACGACTTTGTTTATATTTATAATATGTAGTTTTAAGTTTTGTTCTTATATAAGAGTCATACGTTCTTAACTAACTTTGGTTACAATTCCTATACAGGGTTTGTTGGAACCCTTGGGGAGAATTCGATTCCACGAGGCCGTCGTTACCAGGTACTGTAATCCTGGTTCTTACCCATGTAGGTTAAAAGCAATATCTTTGCCAAGATCATGCACGTGAATTAAGTGGTAATGCTGAGTTTGGGTGTCGCGCTACAAAGGTTAGGTGACATTGTAAACATGAACTCATTGTTTATCTTCTTCTAAGATAAATATTCAAAATACAATTTATATTATTAAAACAACCAATTTTTACATATAAATTTATTACACTCAAAGGCGTACACCTATTGATAATGGGTAGATTTAATAGGGGTTTAGTGCTTAATAAGTTTTCTATGGACAAGATTAAATATGGCTGGAATATTCTTAGTAGTCACACAAAATAAATGGCTGTGATTTCAATCATTAACTTCCTAGCTATTATAAAGACATCAGTTTATGTGTTTACTTTTTTACATTTACCTAATCATATTTAAAAATTACTTTGATAACTAACTGATTGCCAGGTAAGTGATTAACAAAAATTAAAATATTAACACCAGATAAATGAAGCCCAATAGTTTATTTGTTAATAGATAATAAAATTTAATATATTCTTTTAAAGATTCATTTCATCTTCTCAACCTTTCAGCGTTTACCAGCAACTATTTTGCTGTTGTACTAGTTTTAAACTACTAGCATTATATACATTTCCCTTCTAGTTTTAATCCATGGGTCACTGATTTTTGTTTGATATAAGGGTTTATATTTAGTCCTTTATTTTTTCCTTAAACCTAATCGAAAGATTCGATGGCTTCACGAGGTCTCTCTTAAATTATTACCATATTTTTATAGTGGTATGTCTTGAGATGACATTCAGGTTTTAATATCTCATTATATTGTGTTAAACCTTGGGTCCTTCTTTTACTCTTATATATTATTATTATTATCTTTGCAACATATTTTGTATTAATCACTTTTTAGTTACAAATTCTACATCTGTTATCATAGTTTTGATTATCTTTTTACTTTTCATAGTATATGCTACTCAACAGATATTTTTATATATTTTTGAGCAATTGTTTTGAAATGAAGTAAATGCACAAAAGAGTATAATAAATATAAATAAGTCTGAAATATTATTTTGTATGTGGACTATATTCTTTAGTAGTAAATTATTATTATTAAAATATATATTATTTTGAAATTTTATTATTAATTATTTTTATATCAAATTTATATTAAAATTTAAATAATTTATATAATATTTATTACTCATAACATTATAAAAAAATATCAATTTAAATAAGAAGTGTGAAAATGAAACATTCTTACAACCTRGAAATATAATGCAATGGCCTGTCTTCACGTGATTAAGATTTTTTAATAACTTCCACGCATTTTCTGTACTTCGGTTGGAAAGCTTTGGTAATTTTAAATGSAGTAGATCAAGTTTTCTTTTAATAATCTCATTCAGTTTTCTATACACACTTGAGTTGGAAATTTTCGTGGTTTGCATAAGGATTCTACTCTTCCTTGAATCACGCCACTAATAAGGAAAAGGTATGCATATAAGATATATATGCTTAATTGAATATTTCAATACTCCATTTTTAAACAAAGTGGATTTCCATTTTAGGTAGAGATGACTTTTGGTAGTTTAATTATTTTTTTATGATTTTTTTTTATATTTTTAATACCATGTTTTAAATGGGAATATAACTAAATAAATTAAGTACTACAGGGTGTCATTAGTGTCGTTCTATTCATGCCCTCGTGTTTTAAATTTGTGTATAACTACATAAATTAAGTATTACAGGACGTTATTATGCCATTCGTGTTGTTCTGTTTGTGCCCTTATGGTTTAAATTGGAATATAACTACATAAAATAAGGGAGTGGGTTAATTCAGAAGTAATAATTTTTTCAGAGTTATTTTTCTTACAGGTTTTGGTTTTAAATTTTTGGTCAGAGTTATTTTTCTGACAGGTTTTGGTTTTAAATTTTTGGACAGTTCAAAATTTTGATTGATTTTTTTAGCATTTGAATTAGTTTAAAATGAAATAAACTCCTAAATTATTATTCTGAAATGTATGAAACTTTGATCATGAAAAACTCAAATTACCCTAAAAATCTGAACCAATTCATATAAAACTCAAACTACCCTGAAAATATTACCCGATTCAGGCCCAAACCAATCTGTTTGCTCCAGAGTTTAGTACACAATGTTCTTATGTCATTAGTGTCGTTCTACTTATGCCCTTATTTCTGCGTTTAGATGGGCAGGCTCGCATTCCAATGAGTTAACTATAGCTATATATATTATTTATTTTATGTAGCAAGTAAGTGTATTTGTTGGGTCACTCTTTGTAAGGGAACAAAGTGTAGGCCACTGATGTATAGCTCTAATTTTGCATTGGTAAACATGCACTTTGTGAGAATAAAATAATATCAGGGGGAAGTAAAGATTTGAGAGCATGGTTTATATGAGATGGAATGGAATTTGCTGCAGTGGTTGTTAGGGAATGGGACAAGAAAAGCATATTGGTAGGACCAACTTATGTTTCCACTTGCGGGAATTGGGGATATAAATTCATGAAAGTCTACGAGTGGCCTCACCATTTTCACATGGCAGTATGCAACTTGGCTACTTGTTCGACATAGAGCGGTCCTATCAATATCATAGAGCATCTCATGAACTTTTGCAGAGGACTGAACCAGGCTTTTATTCTAACTTTAGCTGTTAGAATTTAGAGCAAGCAAGGCAATGCTCTGTAGTTAATGTATATATGGTAGAAGGCCGAACTAGTGAATGAACGTATACATGTTTGAACGTCGTAAATTTTTAAGTTCTACAAATATATTTTGAGGAACGATGGACGAATTTCATGGTCATCCCTTAGAGCGGCTTTGCAAGGAAGTATTTGCCAAAGTGTTGTCACTTCTGGATGCTGCAAATATTGCAAGGAGTGTATCAGTCTCCAGAAAGTGGAAATTTGTTGCTGAATCTCACATTCTCTGGCAAAATCATTTCCTAAAGCTATGGAAAGACAAATGCATCGTCAGAACCAGATCTCTGCATGAAATTAAATCGAGCATTCGAGCCTACTGTCTCTCTCTTGAAGAAGGCCGCCGGGTATGTTATTTGCAGTACGAGTGATGTATTATTTTAATAAATACTCTCGCATTTATTCAAAAACCCTAATTTGAAGAATAGCAGTCGGTAATTAAAACTAACCCTAGAGAGTAATGCATGGAGAATAATTAAAACTAACCCTAGAGAGTAATTAAAACGAATAAACCAGTGGACTCCGTTGAAAGTGCCACGTACTTCCTGTTGGGGATGGAGAACTTCATGGTTGTCTACGAGACATCGCATCCCAATGAAAGTTGTCGAGCATGAGCGACTGTTGGTGGCGATTGAATAAANGCATGGAGAATAATTAAAACTAACCCTAGAGAGTAATTAAAACGAATAAACCAGTGGACTCCGTTGAAAGTGCGACGTACTTCCTGTTGGGGATGGAGAACTTCATGGTTGTCTACGAGACATCGCATCCCAATGAAAGTTGTCGAGCATGAGCGACTGTTGGTGGCGATTGAATAAAATTTCAATTTGTATGACTACCCTTGTTTTTGTTGCAACAACTTCAGTGAGCTAACTCGTATGCCGCAGATAAAATTCAAGGAAAAATACCGACTATAACGACCATGGCTTATAAAATATCTTATAATTTATTTCTATCCAATTGTCCCAAAGCTCTAAGTTGTTCTGGAGATCCAAACACCAATTATTTTTCCCCTATCATTTACACATTTATCTATACTTCATACAAGGGTGGAGAGATTCAAATTTGTTCAAATTGAAAT